>VDFB02379711.1:256990642-257014689 GCA_007258455.2 Sequoia sempervirens | reverse complement strand
TGTGTGTTTGGGTCACCCTCATTTTAATTCTACTGTAGAATGTTTTGGTACCGACCTAATTTGAATTTATAAATGAAAATTATGTATGGTTGACCTTGGATGAGTTTCAAGGTTGAATACAATATAAATATAAGTTGATATTTTTGTGAGATGCAAGATAGATGCAAGTTAGATGCGAGATATATTTGAAATAGTGTGTGTGATATGAGTTTGTGTAGATTAGTGCAAAATTCAAGTGGCGAATTCTTGGAGGCAGTGAGCTAAAGATGTACTCTATCATCCAGGCATATATGCAAGTGTGTGATTGAATTGTGGTGGATATCTCTATTGCATTGAGATGGTTTTCTCTCTGTAACAATTATCTTCTATATTCTTTGTAAGTCTATGGCAGTGAGCCCTCTAGGCAGTGAGTCTTGTGTTGGACAAGTAAGTCTTGTTTTGGCAGTGAGCCTTTGTATTCAATTTTTGAATTCTAAATATATTGTGAGCTAATCCTCACCATGGTTTTTTCCTCATTGGGTTTTCTACATAAATCTAGTGTTATTGTGTGTATGGTTTTACTTCTTTCAGTTTCTACTTCAACACTTAATGATTAATCACATTAGCAAAGTAAAGGATTTGTGAATGGTTATTGATCTAACTTCTAGTGTTCAAGTCTTAAAGGTTAAAATTGTTACAATTGATTCACCCCCCTCTAAATTGTCTTTTTCAACAAAAGATAAGTTGTCAGATGTCAATTGAGCATGGATTCTAGATGGTATCAGTTTTTGAGGTGCACATGTTGAGATATGGATACACAAATGAAGGTTTTTGTATTTAGGTCTTATGCGATGCCAACCTAATATGTTTGAAGGTATGTGAAGGTATGTATTTCTATCTTATGTGGGATCTATTATAGGTCCATGCTAGCCTATCTTAATATGTTTTGAGTTTTGAATTGTGGCGTGTGTTATGGATGATAAGTTTTGGAGTCAACAAGTTACATTTTGGGTATTACATCTAATTGGGTTGACCTAATTGATGTTATACTTGATGCGGATATATATGCTAGATTGTTTTTGATATTTTGAAAAATGAATGCAACATGTATTATGTGTGATGTGAATTTGAGCAGAGCAATGCAAAGTTAATCTATGAATCTTAACTTGAAGATCAGATTGTGCAAATGAAGAGCAAAGCAGAGTGTTGAATCAAAATCAAATAAATTTTGTTATTGTGTTTCAATGGAACAGTAACTCATGCATGTATTAGATGCAATTGTAATAGTCCAAACTAGGTTGTCAGCCACCATCTCTCTTCTATATTTTTGTCTATGAATAGTGATTCCACTTGGATAGTAAGTCCACCTATAGTGAGCATTTCTATAATATAATATCTAATGGTTTTTCCCATTTTGGGTTTTCCACATAAAAATCCTAGTGTTCATGTGTTATGTGATATTCTGGATTTTTCATGCTTTCTTTCCTTACTACAATTGGATATGAATTAGTGATTGAATGTTTAATTTTTGAATGGTTTGAGAGAATACCGATTCACCCCCCCTCTCAGTATTTTGGGTGTTCAAAAATTGATATTAGCGCTTGGTTCCTTGGAAGGAGCTTCACTGCTTTGGGAAGGTCTTGGATATTAAACACATGGCTAGTAGAAAGTATCCTATTCCTCTAGAAGAGATTATTTCTATTGATTTTATAGAAGAATATTGCAGGTTTGCCAAAGATGGAGAACTCAAAGTTGCTCTTGAAGATCTAGATAAAATTGAAGGTGAGAATAGAGATCTAAAGGAAAATGTCAAAGTGGTAAATGAATGCATCAAAAATTAAAAGAGAAAATTGAGTTCAAATAAAGGCATAAGGATTTCAATGAGTAGTTGAAACAAGAAAATAAAACTATCATTGAACTAAAAGTACAAGGTGAAGAAAAAAGAGTTGAGGAATGTCTAAATGCAATGGTGAAAATAAAAACTGATGAATGCATTAGGCTTGAACAAGAAGTGGTAAATCTAAGATCAGATTTGGAGAAAGCAAGAACTCATGAAGACAAATTCAAAATGAGTGCTACAAAGCTTGATGAGATGATTGCGGGTCAAAAAGCATCCAAAAACAAAGATGGCTTAAGATTTGAAAAATGTGAAAGCTCAAAGCAGATCATACACCTAATTCAAAAGAGAAGATTAATGAGTTGAAGAAGATTGAAGACAAGAAGAACAATGGAAAGTTCTAGAATCAATGAAATGAAGCTATAAGACCTTCAATTAGATAACCAAATGCTTAGAGGTACTCACCTTTTAATGGCTTTTTCTATTCTTGCAATAAATTTGGACATAGAGCAATGGAAGGTAAAATCTGAATGAATTAGAATGTTTCATCCTTTATTGGTCAAAGTTTTACATGCAAAAGATTTGGGCATAGAGCAAGTGAATGCGGAAGTCAAATGATGAATGCATATAACAATGGTAGAATGATTTAATCTTTCAATGTTTACAGTTATATATGCTATGTACTTGGAAACAAAGCTAATCAATGCAAATCTAGAGTGAATGGAAGGAATATTGTTCAGAAGAATTTTGTATGTCACAATTGTAGTATACCTAGACATATTGCTAAATTTTACATAAGCAAAAACATGAGGAAGGAAAATCTAGTAAAGAAGAATGAACCAATCAAAAAGGTTGATCTGGTTTAAGTAAAGAAGGAAATGGAAAAGATTTTGAGAAAGAAGGAAGAGACAGAAGCTAAGGGATAATTTGTACCATCCTCTAGTATAGATGTTTCCTCTGAAAACTAAGCCAAGAGCTATGTCTTAGGTAGAGATTTAATGAATATCTTTTATCCCACACTAGAAAAGAGGTTCTAATGCCACAACACAAAGATATGTGATGTAGATCAACATGATTGATCTATTGGTGAATATTGCTGAAGAAAATATTTAACAGTGCAAAAGTTTATGAAGCTTCGAAGTTGATTGTGCATATAAATGTAGTGTTGTCAGCTTTATGGATTGAAGCATTCAATGAATAATTAGGTCAAATTGAAAGGTTAAAAGAAAATTCACTAAGGAAAATTCATTTCAAAAAAGAAATTGAGAAGGATCAAAGTAGCGAGAAGATAATTTGAAGTGCATAAGGCGATTTGAGATTCAAAGCATCGAAACCCTAGTTTTGCAAACAAAGTTAAAAAGGTATTTTGTGAATCTTGCATGCCCTAGTTTTCAGAAATCTTTATTTGAAATCAGTTTGGATCTATATTTCAATGGATACACCAAAGGTTATAGAGGTTATGGAGAAACCACAACCTAAATTCAAAAGATACCTAGTGAAAGCCATAGAAGATGACCCACTAGGTGCATTCTCGCATATTCCATTTTAGCTTTTACAGACTGAGGATATTAAGGAATATATTCATGGAAAAATGGAAGAGCATTCTCCCAGTAAGCTAAGTGATGTATGGAAAAATGAATTAACTACTTAGGACTTTACCCTAAAACTAGAGTACAAAAAACTAGTTGAAAAGAAAGTGGATGTGTGGTAGTGGTTCCCTAATTTCTTCTATGATGTCAATTGGATTAGAATGGCCTTCAGCAAAGTTCATGACCAAATTTTCTGGACTGATACGCCTCACACGATTACAAAAGAAGTGATAAGAGATATCACCAATCTATTCTCCACCAGACACATCCATGTTTTGAAATCTGTTAAAAACAAAGAAGTGATGAAGAAAATAGGTACTACATTTGATCAGCGAGTCCTTGCAGTAAATCCCATTAGGAATCCAACTATCAAGTATGCTACTATGGTTATTGGCTACAATATCTACTTTACCAATAAAGATAACTCTGTTTCTGCCACTGCAATCCATGTGGCACGTGAGATGATTGAAAATGGTGCAGACTATGACTTGTGTGAGTTTCTTAGAGAATAGTTAATGAAGAATCTAAAGTAGACCAAGGAAAATAGATGTGTTTGAGTATGGAACTTTGGTCATTGCTTACTCTTCTACTTTTTGAAGGAGGTTCCCATAATTGGAAAAGTGAATTGGGTAAGTGGAAGATTTATTGCACATCAAATTGCAGATTACATGAGGAGCCTTGGAGATGTCAATGCATAAGATGATTCCCTTCATGCTTTCTTTGCAGTATTTCAAAAAAGAATGCATAAGAGAGAAAGGATTCCTAGGAAAATGGTTGAAAAATAAAAAATGATATCACATTCCTGGTTTCTACAGATCATTGTATTATGGAGGCAGTGGAACCAAGATCTATTTGGGTTCCTAAATTAGGTTATGAGGTAACAAAGGTAGATCTTATTGGCTATGCTAATATTCTATTGAAGAGTTTGAAGGATGAAACAAAACCTAGATATGGGAATTTTGAGGAAAAGTCCATAGAAGTAAACATGAAACAAAAGTAACTTATCATCAAGAAGAATGTTCATGATATGGTGGATGTATATGCAAAAGAAATGGGAATTTCTAAGGAAAAAGTGTAGTATGCTAGACAAAGAGCTAGAGCGTACATGAGTACTAGTGAAGCTTCATGTAGCTCAAGGAGATTAGGCATAACAACTACCACTCCACCATATGTATAGAAGTATTCCAATGCTTTACCTTCTGTAGGAGAGAAAAGGAAGACAACCACCAATCCTTTGGTAAGGGAGAAATCCCCTCCAATTGTGCATGTTACCAATGAAGAGAAGAAGAAAATTGCCACCACCACACCTATTGCTACCCCTACAAAGAGATGAATTAAAAAAAGGATAAAAGATAAAAGGGTATTGGCATCAATGTTGTTGAAGAAGAGGAAGAGTTGGAAGGAGGAATGCAGTTGGTTTGAAGAGGAAGAAATGAGGCTTCACAAGGTGATCAAGCTAGTGGAAAGAGGAAAAGACATGATTTCATTGACACTGAAGTGAAGAAGAGATCTAGAGAAGGAGAAAGAAGCATTCAAGATTCACATAAGGGAAAAGAAGAAGGAAGCCAAGAAGGATTCTTTGGAGAAGAAAGAGAAGGAAACAAAGAAGATTTCAGTTAAAGTCAAAAAGTAGAAACAAGCTAAACCGGTAAGGCCTCATTCCCCATTGAAATGTGAGGCATTGTTTAATAGTATTTTGCAAAATGAAATGTTAGTAGAGATCATAGCTTTATACAAGGATGGGGATGAGGTGGACAAGGCCACAATAATTGAAGCCATAATTAAGTGCATTATTGTACTTGAAGTTGAAATGGAGAATATCAAGAAGGATATTCTTGATGATTTATTAAATATTTTGTTGAGGAGAAGACAAGAGGCAGTACAAGAGCATGAGAAGCTTAAGGAAGAGGATTTGGAGAGACTAAATTCTCCATTATCAGAGGATGAGAGAGCCACACTAGCTACTGTGTTTAGCAAGGATTTGAGGACTAAACAAAGGGTTACTACCCTTATGAGAAAAAATAAAGATGATTTGGAGAGAAACAAAAAAGAAAGTGATTATAAAGAATATGAGATTGTACAGAAGTTAGGATTAACTCTGGTAGTTGAGGAAGAAGAGATGAATGTTGAAATCATTGCTTTGGAACAAAATGTACAAGAAGAAGTGCATATAGATGATGCTCAACATGAGTAGGATTCAAATGAGGAAATTTCATAGGATAACACTCCTCTGAAAGTGGAGGACATGACAAAAGAAGATGACAAGGATAAAACTATCGGAGAAGACATTGCAAAGGAAATTTTCACCACTCCTGCGAAAATTGATGAAGTCACTCCTTCGGAAAACACTAAAAAATATTGTTGAGGAAGAACACATTAACAAGGTTGATGATAAAAATGATGATGTGAAGAATGAAGAAAAGGTTCATGGAGAGAAGGAAGAAGAGCATGAAGAAGATGAAGACAAAAATTAAAATGCATTTGGAGATGCAAAAAAGAAAAACCAATAGACTTTAGTACTGTAGAGGACAAGGGAAAGGTTGTGGAAGTTGTTAAGGATTTTGGTGAATCTTTTGGATCCTCTGAGGATTCCTTGAAGAATATTTTGAGCATGCAGCCTAAATTTCAACCTGTTGTATCATCCCAATTGCTACAATTGTTGATGCAACAAGGACATGTGGATTTGGACAAGATATCTCCCATCACAAGCTTCAACTAGGAGACATGTTACATGCATCCATGAGGAAGGAAATCATTGAATCACATCAATGGAGTGGAGAATTAATGGAAGAAGTAGTTAAGGATTTCAAGAGATCATACCTGGATCAAATATTGACACTACATTATCTACTAAGGAAAACTTCAAACTGCTAATTGATTCTTTCAAAACTTATGCATTTGGTCTAAAGGAAGAAGTTGAGAAAGGAGTGGAGAAAAATTTAAGTAATAACAAGATGTTGGAGATGACATCTAGAAATGTGCCATTTCACATAAAAAGTTATCTAAATTGCTAAAGGATGTAGAAGCATGTGTTGATGAGGCTAAGGCATTATATCAGTACAACATGAAGTGTCTCAAAGCCACACAAAGCATAAGAAAGGAGATGGAATCCATTGAGTCCCAAATGAATGTTTCCTCTAGTGTATATGATCTGACTGTTGACCTCACCGAAGAAACAAGGAACACAATTGAAGACATGCATAAGAATTCCTTCCAACTACAAAATCAAAAAGAACATATCACCTTATAGTTTGGAGAGGTAAGGGATCTAGTCAATCCAAAACTTGTGCTTATTTCAAGAGCTCTTCATAGTTCAGATAAAGCTAGGAAGATGAATCTGGTACCTGCTACTTTGGAAGAAGGAGAGGAATTATTGCTTGAGCTTGAAATGTAGAATAGGTTTCTTGTGGAGGCTAAGAAAGAATGGGAACAAGGAACACAAGCCTAGGAAGATCATTTGAAGAAGTTGCGGGCATCAACTACCTTTGGTTGAATCTTTTATTCTTTTATGCATTTTCAGTATCCATGTTCAGACTACTTGTACATATGTGGACCATATAGAACAACTTTTTAGTACAATTTTGAGTGTTTTTTCTAGTACTTGACTCAGGGGGAGTCAATACATTCATTTTAGTTTATGCATATGCTTATATTTCTTATGGGGAGTTTGAGTAAGATTCAAAAACACTTATATAGATAGCCTCTACCCTTGATGTCAAATGGGGAGAGTATTGGAGAGTATTTTTGGAGTTTTTGACATGTTTCCATCAATGACAAAGGGGGATATTGTTGGAATTTTGGAGAGATTGATGAAGTTTTTCATTGATGCTGCTACTTGGAAACATGAGCATGGTTGGTATGTTATAGTGTTGTCATTGATGTCAACATTGTTGCAGACTATTTTTTATATTCCTAGTAGGTTTTATATTTGATAAGGAAGACATTATTGCATAATGGTTTGGTCCAGAAAGATCAATTATGTGGAAATTTGACTAAGTGTCAAATTTGCCAATACAATGTAATAGTGCATCAGTTTGTGGGTCTTCACCACTCCCTAAATGAATATATCACTCTTCACTTCTAACATTAATTTGGTGGGTGTTAGATACACCTAATTCCAATATTTCATCTTTTTTGGACAAACAGTTTGAGAGATATGAGTAACAGTGGTCGGTCTGGCATATTGTAGTTGCTTTCTGTATAGTGTGTTTGTGTGGGAGAATCTACACTTCTCCACGGATGAGTTTTTGGCCTTGAGGTGTTAAAGATAAATTTCTAGATGTCATTTGAGTATGGATTCCATATGGTGTCGAGTTTTGAGGTCCACATGTTGAGATGTGGATACATAGATGAATGTTTTTGCATTTAGGTCTTATGTGATGTTTATCTAATATGTTTGAAGGTATGCAAAGGATAAATATGTATTGATATCTTATGTGGGATATATTATAGGTCCATTCCAACCTATCTTAAGATGTTTTGAGTTTTGAATTATGGCGTGTGAACTATGGATGATAATTTTTGGAGCCAACAAGTTACATTTTGGGTATTACATCTAATTGGGCTGACCTAATTGATGTTATACTTGATGCGGATATATATGCTAGATTGTTTTCAATATTTTGAAAAATGAATGCGACATGTATTGTGTGTGATGCAAATTTGAGCAAAGCAGTGCAAAGTTAAGTTGTGAATGTTAACTTGAAGAACAAATTGTGCAAATGAAGAGCAAGGCAGAGTGTTGAGTCAGAATTAGATAAAGTCTAATATTGCGCTTCAATGGAACTATAATTCATGAATGCATGTATTAGATGCAATTGTAACAGCTCAAACTAGGTTGTGAGCCACCATCTCTCTTCTATATTTTTCTTTGTGGGTAGTGAGTCCACCTACAGTGAGCATTTATGTAATATACTATAATTGATTATAATATATTGTGAGCTAACCCTCACTGTGGTTTTTCCCATTTTAGGTTTTCCACATTAAAATCCTGGTGTTCATGTGTTTTGTGATATTTTGGAGGTTTCATGCTTTCTTTCCTATTTGCAGTTGAATATGTGTTAGTGATTGGATGTATAATGTTTGAATGGTTTAAGAGAATACTGATTCACCCCCCTCTCATTATTTTGGGTGTTCAACACATATCAAGAATGATATTTCAAATCCCTTTTGATAGTATTAAACCTAAAAAATCTAAAGAATGAATGATACCTTGCAACTGTAGATGCCCAACATTTAAACGCAATAGTAAAACTCCATTTCTCATACTCAAAAAATATCACATCAATCTTCTACTAAATTGCTTGCTAAATACTAAACATATCTTCAAACCATTTTTGGGTTTTGTTCTCTTCACTAGCTTTCTAAACCATTTTGAATTTTTGAATTTTGTTGAGAAATGATAAAATTGTCATAGTTTTATGGAGACTACTTTAGACTGATTGTTATAAATCCATTTTAATTTCAACACAACTATTCTCTCATGGATTTTCCTCTACAACTGCAAAAGTGAACATCAAATCACAAGACCAAAATCCATAAATGCTTTGATACCATGTAAGAAAATTTTGGCATAAATTATAAAAGCTAAAATAAAAAAAATTTACACACATACAATATTATGCTTCTATTACTATTCATATTGAATAAGATATTATAAACATATAAGACGAGATATCTAATTCCTATAACAACTCCACTTATTTCTCACACTAAATCTAGGTGGATTGTTCAACCACCTTTATTCTCTCCCTCCTATTTTCACTCCTAAATCTCTACGTGAGTTGTATCATTACACACTCATTATAATATAATATTAAGTTGTTTTTCAACAACTTAATATTATCATACATAGATTTATTTTATAACACATATTAATAAAGTCAACTCAAACACCCATGTGAACACTAATTCCTAACACATTTAACGTTGGTTTCCTTGGAAATTTTGTTATAGTGTGTGGACTCTCTTTGGAATGTTATTCAAAGAAGTGTAGTTTGGGGCTTATCATGTCTTATTATCTCAAACCAAGATTTCACAAATTTGGTAGTAGGAAGATTTCATGCCCTAGGTCTCAAACTTATGACCTAGTTTTCAATCTAAAAGTATGAGGAAGTATGTTTGGAAAAACCTAAGTCTGGTTGCATTTAATTATTTTGGAATTCACACTTAGGTTGGTTTTAAGGAGATACATGGCGTCCTTTCCCTGCAATGGGTCACCTTTGCATTTGCTAAGTTTTCAATGTCTTTATTTCCTACATGGTATATTAGGTATTTACCTTTCAATTGTATATTTTTGTTCTATGTGAAATACCCTATCATTCACCTACAGTTGAGTCATCATTAGTTTCCCACAAGCTTTTAAGTTTCTTGTATTTGTATAATTTCGGCATTACATCGATTTAGTGGTCATTTGACCTTATCTTCATTCTCTATGACTCTCTAGACTGGTCCTCATATTTCATTTTCCTTTCAAACATGGATCTTGTTGAATTTTAATAGTTATCTAACCCATAGTTATTTTTCCATAAAAGTGAATATTGGTTTTTTTTTTATTGCGGAGTTTCAAGGGATGTTCGACCTTATCTTGGTCCTTTAGGTTTTCCCACAAGGTTTATTCTACATAATTTATCCTCGAGGCTAGGTCTAAGTTTTTTTTTCTACAAACCTAGATACTATGGAGTTTGAGGGAATAGGCAACCTTATTCGTGTTTCTCTAATTTTCACACCTGGTTTTCTCTAAGAGATTTTTCCATAAGGTTGTTCTTAGGCAAGCAAAATTGGAAAGGAAATGAAAGGAGAAATATGGAAAATTAGGAAAATTACAGAGGTAAATTGAAGAACCTATCTATTCCCCACCTTCATTCAAACCTCCCCTACTACCCTTCGCTCAAACCAAGTAATTCTCCCTAGCCACTAGCATTGTACTATGTAGTCTGTGAATTCTCCTAGGACGTTGGTAGAAGGTTAGTTCGCTAAATGTGGGTGATGAAATTGAACTGACAAAAAAAGTTGTTTGTTCATATAACTCTTTTAAAAATAATAAAATAATACCTTCAAGTGAAGGTCACCTTCACTCAAAGTTATTATTTTATTTTATTTTTTTATTAGCCAAGGCCTTCAAATGAAGATGATCTTCACTTGAAGGTTAACCGTCGATCGAAGGTCTTTGCATAAACACCTTCGAGTGAAGGACCTTTGTCTGAAGAAATATCTTCGAATGAAAGTATTTCAAAAAAAATCCCACTCTTTCAAAATTTTCACGTCCCAAGTTTGGGACCCATTACTGTGGGATTATCCCACCTTAAGGAGGTAATGAGCACTTCCTAATTTCTCTTATCCCTTTATGCTCTATTTTGATGCTTCAAGAGAGGGGATTGGATTTTTTCTTATGTAGAATAAGCACCCTATGGCCTTTGAGAGAAAAAACTCAGAGATGTTGAGAGGCATTATTCTCTTTACGTTAAGGAGATACTTGTGATCATGCACATCTTGGCCAAATTCAAACAATATCTAGTTGGAGGGAAATTTATGGTGAGAATTGATCACAATAACTTGAAGTATTTCCTTGGTCAAAAGGACCTAAATGAATGACAACAAAAGTGGGTAAGCAAATTACAAGCTTATTATTTTGATATTGAGTATGTCAAAGGGAAGAAAAATGTAGTAGTGGATGATTTATCTTGAAAACCCACTATGTTTGCTGTCAAAAATCTCGGCTGGTTGGAAATCCCATCTTCTAGTTGAATACTCTAAGAACACTTTTTCATGTGAAATTATGGATGGGAAAATTTAGGGTGATTGATACAAAGTAATTGAAGATATCATCTGTTATAAGAATAAAATCTACTTGGTTCCTGAGTAAAAAATAAAGAAAAATATTATTAGATATGTTCATGATACACCTCTAGTAGAGCATCAAGGCTACTTTAAAACCTATAGAGAAGTGAGAGATATTTTCTCAAAAGGGATTGAAGAATGATGTCCTCATACAAATTAAAGAGTGTGTTTTTCCAATAGACCAAATCTAAGCACACTTTCCCAATAGGTTTATTGCAGCCCCTACCTATCCTCGATCAAAAGTGGGAGGTCTTATATTGATGGACTTCATCATAGGGCTACCCAAGGTGCAAGGTAAGGATTGCATTTACATTGTGGTGGATATACTAACTAATTATAGAAATTTCTATGGCATATCCTTCAAATTTAAGGCACCATGGGTGGAAAATTTGTTCTTCAAAGAAGTGTGTAGGCTCTATGGGTTGCCTAAAAATCATTGTTAGTGATCAAGACAACAAGTTCCTTAGTTTCTTTTGGAAAGAGAACTTCAGACTAGCAGGTACATAGTTGACACTAAGCACAAGATATCAACCATAAACAGATAAACAGACAAAAATACTAAATAAGTGGGTTGAAGGGTATCTATGGAATTATGTGGCCAATCATCAAAAGGTGTGGGTCAAGTGGTTGTATTTGGGAGAACATTGCTATAATACCATTTATCAAATGAGTATAGGCATGACACCCTTTAGATATTTGTATGGATATGATGTCACCTCCTTTATAAACTTGATTATTGGAGATAGTAGAGCACCTTAGGCCAGAGATTAGATGAAAAAACATCAAAATATTATGAAGACTCTTCAAAAGAGAATATTTATCAAGCTCAAAAGTAACAAAAGGTGTATGCAAATAAGTATAGGTCAAGCAAGGACATTTGAGGTTGGGGATATGGTGTGCTTGCGATTGCAGCCTTATAGATAGTCCTCACTTAAGAGGAGTGATGCAAAAAAAAAAAACCCAAGTTTTATTGTCCTTGTAGGATTATACTGAGGATTGGGTAAGTTGCCTATGAGCTAGAACTACCAAAGCATGGTAAGATGAACACACTGTATTACATGTTTATTTCCTTAAAAGTTTGTTGGGGTAGCACATTACACCATATGCATAGTTACCATTCTTGGATCAGGAGGGCAAGTTGGTCATAATTCTGAAATCCATTATTGATGTCAAGGAGAAGAAACTTGGAAAGAGGAGTATTCCAAAATACTTGGTTCATTGGAAGGATTTTCCTATAGAAGATGCCATGTGGGAGGGATAACAGATCCTTCAGCACCCAATCTACAATTATTTGAGGAGAAGAAATTCGAGGAGGGAGGAATGCAATGTTTCCTTTTTTGACCTAAATGTTTAGGGAAAATCCATAAGCCTATTTTTTTCCCATAGGATAATTTGAGGAATTGAAGAAGGAATGATTTAATTAATTTTTATAAAGTGACTTAAGTCGAATTCAAAAAAGCAAAAAAAAATATAGTTACTTTATGTGGGCCTAAAGGATGATTATTTTAACAAAAGGTCACCTTATGAAATTCAAAAAATAAAAAAATTTAAAACTTTGCAAGAAAAGTATAAATGAAAAAACACCTATAGGTATTTGGCTTCAAAGATAAAATATTTCTTCCTAGTCAAATTAATGGTGGATTCACATAGGATTCATAGTTTCATTTTATAGACACTTAAAATTGTCCTAATTGATATTATGCATCTGAACTCGATTACTAACACCATTTTCATCCTGATTCAACCCCTTTTTGACTATTTAATTAAATAATCTTAATTTTTTTAATTAAATTCACTAGTTTCTTCTATTAATCAAATAATCGACATTATTTAATTAATTCATCCCTTCCATATTAATTTTCATCTTGTTTAATTAAATTTAATGTGGATTATTTAATTAAATTCCCTAAGTATTCTCATTTGATTAAATAATTTGAATTATTTAATTAAATGTCATTAATTCCTTTTTTAATTAAATGAGTTAATTGTTTAATTAAATCTTCAAATTCCCCCATCTTGTACAAATAAATAATATTCTAATTATTTAATTGATTAATTTCTTTAATCCCTCCAATTTATCCCATTTGCATAGGAATATTCCCATGGAATATTACTCCAATTCAAATTCAAACTATTTCCCTCTCAAATAGAAATATAGATTGCATATTCCTCCTAAATTTTAGGAATTTGTTTGTTTGAATCAATTTTATCCCTTGATTAATTGCATCAATCCGTATGATTAGTCAATCTCCTACATGGATTGGAATCTTTGATCCATGCCAATTCTTCTCATCAATTTGCATCCGTTGATTAACTAAATCAATCTTGGCCATTTATTCACCCAATTAGCCTATAAATAGTCTCCATTTCATGAGAAATTCATCCACAATATTTTAGAGCAATGCTTGAGAGCAATTTCATCATTTAGCATCAAATTTAATCATTTTCCTCCATTAAAGCATCATCAAAAGTTTGTTTCATCAATGGGATTGGGAAAGGGCTAATCATTCCACATCAATTCAGCACTAATCCCCTAATAGGGTGAGGTTTGAGTATTATTTAGGTTTCCATTTTATTCATTTCATGTTATTTGATATTTTAATGGCTTTCTAATTGATAATTCAAGAATTTTATTGGGAATATGATTTAGTTAGTTCAATTGATTGTGTAATTGCTTAATTCAATTGTATTTGATTTAATTCATAATCATGTTCACACATTTAAATGGAAAAAGTAGATATATTGTTGATAGTTGCAAGCATCAAAACTCCAAATACAAATTTATTGATATTTTCCAAGAAATAATAAATTTGTAAGTGTTATGTATATGTAAGTGAAATTGATTAAAAATTGAGTGTTTCGTGAAGTGTAAAAAGAATAATAATTATAAATTAAGTTGGGTGGTACTCAACCGTATCATTTCCAAGCTCCTCAAGGAGCCATACACTTTCCATAGATAGAAATAAGGGTCAAAGAATATTTTTGAAGGCTATAATAGCTTATCCAAAGCCTAGCTCAGCTTCAAAGGAAGTCTAAAGTTTCCAATAGCTCTCCAAAATTTGAATAGTAGTTCTTCTAATGTTGACGTACCATCACAAAAATGGTTCGTACCATTACCTATGTTTTCATACAACAATATCAGGGATTTAGAATGCAATGAAGTTGTTGATCGGTCCAATTCAGCAATATAATAACTATTATTATTTTATTTATGTATCAAATTGATTAAACGCATATTTATATATAATGTATTTAATAAATGATATCCGGTGTACATTCATCCATTTAGTAAAAGGAATTTTTTTCAATAGTATTCAAAATTATGAAAATATTTTTTTGTGGTGACTATTTATGAAGTTATGTCAAAACAACATTGAATGCAAACTATTTAACGAAATTTTTGTATGACAAAACTATGAAAATTTGTAGGTTTTTAGATTAAAAATAATAGGTAGTATACTATAACCCTTGTCATTCTCGAGACCATTCTATTGGTATAATTTTACAGGATGTTGAAATCAACACACAACAAAATGAAAATTGTTCACCACTAACAACAACAATAAACCACCCTTAGGTTCTCCCCAACAACAACACCATTCTATTGGAATAATTTGATGGGATGTCAAGCTTACCCAAACACAATTCTATTGACTAAAACTAGCAAATAAGTTTCAAAGGTGTTTCAAAATATGCATTAATCTCACACTTCATCGGCAACGTCTAAATAAACTTCATCCCAAGAAACAATGCCATTCTATTGGTGTAAGTTAATGGGATGTCAACTTCAACTCACAACAAAATGCAAACTTTTTATTGCCAACAATGACAATAAACCAACCTTAGGTTATCCCTAATAACGATTCCATTTTGTTGGATCCCAAAACTGTTGCTCCACTTCCTATAATGAAATTCCACTCACAAGGCTAAGGTTGTCATCATGCAAGTGAAATCAGCTCATCAATAGAACGTGGAGGATTGAAGGTCAACTAATTTTGAAAAAATGTGCCTCATTTTCTAGGTTCCTATCAGGTCCTAACTTTCAAGAAGGGACAATGGGTGGAGAGCTAGAGTAGATGTGGACCTAGAACTAAAACCTTGAGGTTTTAGGTTTCAAGTTCCACTAGAGGTCTAAGATCTGGGGAAGAACATTGGTCAGCAAGCGAAAGCAATTCAGAACCTGGAACCAGAACCATGAGGTTTTAGGTTCCAAGTTCCACCTAGGGTATAGGATCCAAGGAGGTACAATGGGTTGGGAGTCAGGAGTTGGGAGAGAAAGCAGACTTAGAACTAAAACCTTTAGGTTCCAAGTTCCAAGTTTTGAGATCTGAGGAAGAACAACAAATCGAGAGTTGAGAGAAGAAGCGGACCTAGAACTGGAACCTTAAGGTTCTAGGTTCCTTCTAGATTTTGTGATCTAGGGAAGAACAACAAAGCGAGACTGAGAGAAAAGTAGACCTAGAACCAAAACCTTATGGATCCAAGTTTATGTTAGGGCCTAGCTTCCAAGGAGGAGCATTAGGCTGGGATTCAAGAGTGGAAACAAACTTAAAACCAAAACCTTAAGGTTCCAGGTTATAGGTTCCTTCTAGGTTATGAGATTCAAGGAAGAACAATGGAGGGAGGAGTGGGAGCAAAAGTGGACCTAGACCAGGAACCTTATGATTCCAGGTTCCTATAAGGGCTCAACTTCTAAGGAGGAACAAGATGAACATAATTGGACCTAGAAATGAAACCTTAAGGTTCCATGTTCCTATCAAGGCTTGAATTTCGAGAAGGTTCAAAGTTCCTAGCAAGGCACGAGGCCCAACAAGCACCAAAGGAAAAGAAAAACCAAGGGGCTTGATAAAAAATGCCAACTCCTCTAAAATTTAGCAATTCCCAACAAAAAGCATCTCAGATAAAGAGAGTAATACATCAACAAGGACAAGGTCATATGATTAGGGAAAATCTTCTTCTTTCTGCTCTAGAAAACTTGGTGGGGCATTCCCTTAATGCCTTAAGATAGAACAACAATCAAAACATGGATTTGACTACCATGCCCTAATGGCAATCAAGGACGAGCCTACTAGGCCTAATTAACATTAATTAAAAATAAACATGTAAGTGTGCCTAAAATATAACAAGTTATAATCACTAAAGATGAATCCCCTTAAATCACATACGCACTTACATCTTGCAATCTTATAATCATAGCCCTCTAAATATTTATCTAACGCAAGCTCACTTTAGATGTATATTTATAAATCAATAGGTTGCACAGATCAATAGTACTCCTACATGCACAAACCTTTGAACATCTCATTCAATTATGAATCCCTTAAAATAGGGAACATGAAAAGATATTGATTTGTGTATGAAAAAGAAGCATGGAACTAAACTAAAACAATGAAGTAAGAAAATATTTATGAAAATAAATGATTGAATCCTAAGCTAATTCATAGAGATCTAGGGAAGAACATTGGTCGGGGAGTGAAAGCAAGTGAGAACCTAGAACTAGAACCATGAGGTTTTAGGTTCCAAGTTCCACCTAGGTTCTAGGATCCAAGGAGGTACAATGGGTTGGGAGTTAGGAGTTGGGAGAGAAAGAAAACTTAGAATTGAAACCTTGAGGTTCCAGGTTCCAAGTTTTGAGAACTAAGGAAGAATAACAAATTGAGAGTTGAGAGAAGAAGCGGACCTAGAACTGGAACCTTAAGGTTCTAGGTTCTAGGTTCCTTCTAGATTGTGTGATCTAGGGAAGAACAACAAAGTGAGGAGTGAGAACAAAAGTAGACCTAGAACTAGAACCTTATGGATCCAAGCTTATGTTGGGGTCCAGCTTCTAAGGAGGTGTGTTAGGCTAGGATTTAGGAGTGGAAACAAACTTAAAACCAAAACCTTAAGGTTCTAAGTTATAGGTTCCTTTAAGGTTATGAGATTCAAGGAAGAACAATGGAGGGAGGAATGGGAGCAAAAGTGGACCTAGACTAGGAACCTTACGATTCTAGGTTCCTATAAGGGCTTGACTTCTAAGGAGGAACAACATAAATATAATTGGACCTAGAAATGAAACCTTAAGGTTCCATGTTCCTATTAGGGCTTGAATTTTGAGAAGGTTCCAAGTTCCTAGCAAGGCATGAGGCCTAACAAGCACCAAAGGAAAAGAACAACCAAGGGGCTTGATAAAAAAAATGCCAACTCCAAAATTTAGCAATTCCCAACAAAAAACATCTCAGATAAAGAGAGTGATACATCAATAAGGACAAGGTCATGTGATTAGGGAAAATATTCTTCCTTAGGCTCTAGAAAACCTAGTGAGGCATTCCCTTAAGGCCTTAAGATAGAACAACAATCAAAACATGGATTTGACTACCATGCCCTAATGGTAATCAAGGACAAGCCTACTAGGCCTCATTAACATTAATTACAAATAAACATGTAAGTGTGCCTAAAATATAACAAGTTATAATCACTAAAGATGAATCCCTTAAATTATATACACACTTACATCTTGCAATCTCATCTTCATAGCCCTCTAAATATTTATCTAGCATGAGCTCACTATAGATGTATATTTACAAAGCAATAGGTTGAACAGATTAGTAGCACTCCTACATGCACAAACCTTTGAACATCTCATTCAATTATGAATCCCTTAAAATAGGGCACACAAAATAATATTGATTTTTGTATGCATAAGAAGCATGGAACTAAACTAAAATGATGAAGTAAGAAAAGATTTATGAAAATAAATGATTGAATCCTAAACCAATTGATAGATGTCTACTCCAATGGGCGACAAAGTTGCATGTAAGACAAAAAGATGACCATTGAGCTGCAAGAAAATTAAAAATAATAATGGAACATTGTATATCTCAAAAACACCCCACATTCATCAAAGAAAGATCATTAATAAAAGGTTTTGTAATGCATTATAATGTAGGCAAACAAATGTAGCAAGAAATAACTAGCAACTAGGTTTGAAGATTCCCTTGAGATATTACTGTGTGCAAGTGTTTCTACTCCTAATATGCAAAACAAACTAAGAAATGCAAAGTAAAGAACACTAGACCACTTCAAGATTAGCCTAAGTTGAACACAAATAAAAGAAAGCTAAAACAAAAGTGATTATACCTTTTATCTGTGTTGATCCCTCGATTGGCCCTTGATTGAAGCTTGGTTGTGTGCTCCTTTGATGGAAATGTGCTGAAAAATGGATGCAATGTGGTTAAGATGCAATGGAAGATGCAAATGATGAAGGTGGGTATGTGACAAAGTGAGCAAGATGGATGCAAGAGGATGAGAGCTAAGTATGCAAGTTCTTGAATGCAAAAGATGTGCTTGGTGATGGCTTGAGAGCTTGAGTGTGCTAAAAATTCCTAAGGTCCATGAATGAATGAGAAGGGGGGCTATTTATATAAGAAATTGAATTCTCTAGAGAATTCAACGGTCAGGATTGAGCCACCATGGCCAAGATGGGGGGCTATGGTGAGTTGAGGACTCACAAGCCCTCACATCTTGCCATGTGGAGAATGAAGTGTCTAAAGGACATGGTGAGATGGAAAGGATACAAATGATTTGGAGGAAGGACAAGTGATGTGGAAAAAGGACAAGTACTTTGAAAGTACCTTGGGAGGGGGGAATATTTCCTCAAAAAGGAAATTCTTGTTCCCATATGAAAGGAAAGTGACATATGAGAAATTTTAGTATTCCTCATAAATCTCCATAGGGAAGAGAAAAGTGGTTGGGGAAATAAATATGAATTTTAAATCCATATGAGGAGCACCTTGTGGATAAGACAATGTTCTTATGAAGAGGGTTGAAAAGTACCTTGTGGATAAGACAAGGTCCTTATAATAGAAGGTTCTTAACCCATGTGACTAATGTGACCTCTCAATCATCACATGGAGAAGAGGAGATTCCTTGGAGGAATAAAAGTGAATTTTAAATTCACATGGGGAAGACAAAAAGGAATTAAAAATTCCTTGGGGAATGAGAGAGTTGACCAAGATGTTGATTGGACCAGCTAATCAGTGATTAGAAGACAATTAGTGGCTAATGAAGATTAAGAGCCAACTTGAGTTAGAGGATGTGACACATCCTAATCAAGGATTAGACATTTGCACATCCCTAATGAAGGGATTAGGAGGTGGATTAAGATTAAAGAAAAGTGATGGAGAATGTGACATGTGAGGGATTAAATAAATGTATTATTTATTTAATTATTTTGAAGAAAAAAGGGAATAAAGGGATAAGGTATATAATTATTAACTAAATACCTTAGGGATATAGAATAATTTAAGGATATTAATTAAATAATAGCAATATTACTCAATTAATGCAAACAAGGGGATGTTTAGATGAAAAGGGATAAATTTGGACAAATGGAAGTGTCCAAATTTGGATATCTACATTTTTCCCCTCTTAGAGATGGTGTTATGAAGTAGCATCATTTCAAAGAATATTAAAACATAGAACCTGGAAGGAGATGGCTAGATTGAGAAAGATACCCCAGTCATCAAAGGAGTGACTGGGAAGAAAGATGATGGGGTGAAGATGAAAGATTAGGGAATGAGGATGCCCCTTTGAGAGGACATGTGGGTTCAAGAGAACATGGGTGTGCTCTCAAAATGGATGAGATGATGAAAGCGTATATGAAGAAGATGATGCAAAGTGATGGATAAGAGAGAATAATAAGCGATAGGAGATGGATGAAGTACAAATGGATTTAGGAACAAAGGTGATGTTGCCCCAATCAAGCTACAAGCCAAAGTGGGTTGATGATGGATGGAATGTTGTCAATAAGGGAATGATATGTCCCAAAACAACACAAGGATAGGGAAGGATACATCCAAATAATTTTTGTTGATGAGGGAAGGATACACCCCAAAACAACACCAAAGGATAGGGAAGGATACATCCCGATGATGATGATGATGAAAGTGTTGTTGACGAGGGAAGGATACATCTCGAAACAACACCGAAGGGATAGGGAGGGATATCTCAATGATGATGATGATGAAAGTGTTGTTGATGATGGGAGGATACATCCTAAAACAACACGAGGATAAGGAAGGATACATCCTCATGATGATGATGAAAGTCTTGTTGATGAGGGAAGGATACATTCCAAAACAACACTAAGGATAGTGAAGGATACATCCCAAGAAGGATGATGATGATGATGATGATGATGATGATTGGATCAAGGCTTGTAGCAAGGCTGGGAACAAGACCAAGGATGTGATTTAATTGATGAGGATTGGATTGAGATGTGAGATGGATGAAAGGGATGAAAATGGAGGAAAAGATGCTTAGAATAACCAATCTATATTATTCTAAGAAGATGGAAGAGATGATGATAAGAGATTGGATGGATAGAGGAGGTAGAGTGATGAAAGTTGAATGGATGGGGGGATTTTGATAGATGAGAGGATGGGTGATGGGGAGATGAATGTTTGCACAACCAAAATCATAGGTCATGGGTTGGGTAGGGAAAGGATGGAGGATACATGCAATGCAATGGAATGGGAGAAGAAATGCAATTTTCCATTTTCAGAGCACTAATTCTTGCTATAGCATAAGACATCGAACGCCAAGGTATGTAAACCAAGAAGGATTAGTGTCTAAAGCATAAAACAAACACAATAGACAAGAAGGCTATCCCAACACCCCAAAGTCGTGAAGACCTTGGTCGAGCTAGGCATTGGGATAACCACAAGCATAAAAGGATGCCCCAGCGTAACACAAGATCTCAAGGATCTTGGTAGGTACTACGTTGGACAACCTAGAAGACAGCAACAAAGCAAAAAGATCAAGATATGTCCCTAGGTTAATTGATCAAAACACACCATAATATGATAGATTATGGTGATCTTGACAAGTTGTGATAGGGAGCTCAAATGATAAATAAAAACCAAAAGTATAAAAAGATCGCAATCAATTTCAAACATCCTTTTCCATAGGATCAAGGGGATGGATGGGATTGATGAGGTTTGTTAGGAAGGATGCATCCTATTGAGACCTAAGATGGATATTAAACTAAAAGATAGGTATGACGTAGGATACTCAAAGCTGACTGGATCTCATGATACGAGTGGATCTCATTTGTGAAGAACCAACTAGATAAGGACATACTTGATGACACGACACACAATGTGAGATACAAGACACAAGACTGGCACACCCTAAAGACCTAGGGGCTTGGGGGCCGATCAAAGATTATCCTTGCCTACGTGAAAGCACAGAGCCCTTGTAGTTCAATAAAAGGCTGACAAATGACCATGGATAAAAGCAGAAAGAGGATGATGGAGACCTCAATGGATGACAAAGATAGGATAGAAAAAAGCAGCCCTGGGGGCAGATCAAATGATCGACCTTGCCTACGTGAAAGCGTAGGGGAAATGTAGTAAGACAAAAACTGATGACCGACCATGGATAAAGGATGATGAGATGACCATGATAAGTGGATAAAATGATAGGATTGATACGATGAGATAAGATAGATCTAGTGGATTGAATAGGATAATGGTGATCAAACAAAGAGCAGGGATGGGATAGTCATCAAAATGAATTGGGAGGGTGATGCGATGGAGAGATTAGTGATGAGAAATGATAGGAGATTGGAAAGATGCACAAAAGAAGCAAGAGTGATGACGATGAGATAGATGGAATTGGATTGCATGAGGGGAATCCTATAGCTAGATACCAATGACAAGGGATTATGAGATGGGAGGAGGATAAAGATGAAGGGATGGATAGATTAAAATAGGAAGATAAGGATGGGAATATGGAGGGGATTGCCATAATGGATTGATAAAGGGATACAGATTTGGATGGGGAAAAGGTTACCGGATGGATAGATGGAAAGGTAAGGATTTGGAAGATAGAAGGGATTGCGATGATGGATGGATAGAGGGATAAGGGTGAGGATATGGAAGGGATTGTTTAGATGGATAGGAAGATAAGGATGGGGAGATGGAAGTGATTTCTTGTAGGGATAGGAAGATAAGGATGGGGAAATGAAAAGAATTGTTTGGATTGGTAAAGAGATAAGGATAGGTAGGAAGATAAGGATGGGGAGATGACAGGGATGACATGAGGGATGAATGATGTCTCCTAGGACTATATCACAAAGGAAGATAGATGCCCCAACTCTAGATATTTCATGTATGATGAGGCATGAGGGATGGAAGATAGAAGGATAGGTAAATAAAGGAGTGAGATGGATATAGGTAGGATGCATGTATAAGGAAGGGAGAGTGATGGTAGCATGATGGATGGACAAAGAAGGTAGATGGATGTGGATAAGGATTGGGATAGTGTGTAGGTAAAGGGGGGTGTATGCCAAGAGGTGTCCAAAGCATGAATATATGTTTTCCCCTATCTAAGATCACAAGGAGGATGGAGGGAATGGGATAAATGGGACATGACAGGTAGGATGTGGAAGATATGTTGGATGGAGGATATGGGTGAAGGGGATGTTGTTGCCCCCAAGTGTGGAAGTAAGCTGGATGGGGGGGAGTTACGTATGATGCATGTTTGCTAGGTTTCCATCATGGTACTTATCCAAGGCACTTGTTTGCCAATTTTTTACCATTGGACGAATTATTTATCTTTACTCTTTTTTTCTTTTTTGTTCTTTCTTTTGTTTTTGACTTTTTTGGATTTTTTAGATTTTTTTGGATAGAATGTGGATGGAGATGGATAAGGATAGAGATGTGGATAAGTGGATTTAGAAGACATGCGATAAGGAGGTCGTTGAAGGACTCAAGCATCAAGTTCCATATGAGGTATTAAGAGCCCATGTGTGAAGTGACTATTTGACGTTGGGACAACCTTATTAGGATAAATGGATTATGCAAGAGAATGGATTAGAGGGATTTGATGGGGGAGATATTTGGGATAATGGATGGGATGTTGGAAAGTGTATGGATGGAATGATGGGGTGGATGTGCTCAAGACCAACATTGGCACATATGGTGGTGGATGCGAAAGGATAGAAGGATTAATGGATGGAGAATGTGGGGATAATGGAGGAGATGGGATAGTGAATTTTGAGACATAAGGACCCAAAACAGATTTAGGGGATGGTGGATGAAAATGATTAGCTTTTGGATTAGAAACTTTGGATGTTACAGATTTTTCATTTGAAGGTATTGTATCTTTTTTCTTTGGGATCCACATGGTTTTAATTTTTTATTTGGTGGGCCTTTGAGGCCTATGAATTTGATTTGGATTTTGGATTTTATTTTTCTTTTCTCCACCATGTCTTTGAGAGGGGACATGGGGAGCTTTATATTTATGTGGATGTGTAGATTCATTAATTTTTACTTTGGCATCCAAAGTGCTTTTAGTAGCAATGGGATGGGTATGATGAGATGGGTGGTGTGGAGGAAACATGAATGGAGTAATGGAGGTAGGATTTTGAGGATGATGTTGTTAGGGTTAAAAATGGCAGATATCTAACAATTAAATGCAGATTTAATTAATAAACTGAGAAACTAAAACACACAGAGAATAAATCATAACATAGATAATTTAACGTGGTTCACCCAATCTAGGCTACATCCACCAAACCGTAGCCATCCAATACTTTTATTATCCAGTGTAAAACCTATTACAATCTTGTGAATAATCACGTTTTTCCATCATACTATAATACCCATCCAAACCCCCTTTTTAACAAGATTAGAATCTTCCAGATTTTTGGGTTCTACAAAATCGAATTTTTCTTTTTTCATTGATTTTTCCCTTTTTCGGTCATGACACGAAAAAGTAGGAAGAAATTTTTTCTCGAGGGCTGCCGCCCCTGAACCCCC
>VDFB02379711.1:256975152-256990542 GCA_007258455.2 Sequoia sempervirens | reverse complement strand
GTACAATATACCATGGGCTATACAATATAACATGATCAGTCACCACATACCAACAGATGTGTGGATGGAGGATGTGTAGATACGTGCCTTTGTTGATCCGAATTTGGGAACACAAGAATGGGATGTTCATGATGGGTGACATGAATGGGTGATGGATGGATGAAAGGATGAATAGGATGAGATGGAAGGGGTGATTTTGGGATATAAGGGCCCAAAATAGATGTAGTATGTAGGGGATGTGTGATGGTGGGTGCAGGGACATAAGGACCCAAAATGGATGGAGGAGATGAAGGATGGGAGATGGTGGATGGAGGGATGTAAGGATCCAAAATGGATGGAGCAAATGAAGGAGGAATGTGGATGGTTGTTTTGAGGCGATATGATGAAGGAGAGGGGATGGCGGTAAATGATTTGGTAGAGTGATGGGAAGAGCCTATGTTTATTTTGAAAAAGGCCCGTTGAGGACGTATAAAGGTTGTACCAACATTTTAGATTGAAAGTCTTGAGAGATATGTCCAAGACCTTGTGTATAGAATTATTATTTTACCTTGATGGGCTGTAAAATACCTTGCTCATGAAGGCCTAAACCTTTTCCTTGATAGTTCATGTTCTTGAGCATTCGATCCATGATAGAATTTGTGTTATTATGGAAGAATGATGCAATTCCATTATTAGGCGGAGGATGATGGGTGGTATATATGCTTTGTTTTTCTTTTGCAAGGAGACCACCATGCAATAATGTGAGAGTACCAAGGGGATATAAAAGTGGTTAGGGGATAGTAGGTTTAGGCGACGATGGGATAGCAGCATCTGGATGGGTGGTATCAAGAGAGGGATTAGGTGATATGATAGGATCTAGATTTGTGGCAATAGGTGATAAGGGATCATGCGATGGAGTGATCAAATTTTGAGTATCAAGAGGATCATGGGATGGAATGAATGGGGGATTGTGATCTTGAGATGGAATAGATGGGATGACAGGATCTTGATGTGGAGAAGGGGATATGTTGGTATGCTTTGGATCAGGCTCTTGGCATGATTCATCTTATGTGGGTGGCATGATGATGGAGTCTTGGAGGGACTCTTCAAGTGGGGAAGATGGAAGGATAGAGGATTCAAGGCATTCATGGGAATGGATTTCAGTGATACTAGGAGTGGGCGAAGTGGATTGAATTTGTGTCTTCATTGTATTGGGTGGATCTAGGTGTAGGAGGAGTAGATTGAATTTGGTTATCTTCGATGGGCTCGGTGGATCTCAGAGTAGGAGATGGGGACTCAATGGATTCGGTGGGTTTGATGATTTCAGCGGTTTGAGTGGTGCTAGGGGTGGTAACATCAATGATAGGTGTGGTATGGAGAAGGGTCTCATCACTAGTGACCATAGATGATGGATTGGGATAGCATGGTTCCATGATTGCAATGTGTGGAGTGGGGGATTTCTTCTTTGTCATAAGTCCTTGGAGAACTTTTGGGGTGAGAATGGTGCATACTCTAGGTTTAGTTGGGGTGACAAGGATAGACGAAGGATTAGAGATTGGTGGAGGATGAGTATTATGGATTGGTGGACTAGGATTGGACGGAGGAATGGGATTGGATGGGAGACTCATAGTAGATGGAGGATTAGGATTGGAGGGGGGATTGGGATTAGATGGAGGGTTAAGGTAAGAATATTGTGATAACATACTAGAATAGGAAGCCACGGGTGGTTGGTTGATGTTGGAGGAAGTAGATGAGGAATTAAGATAGGAATATTGGGATGGTGGATTAGGATAGGAAGATGTGGATATTGGATTAGGGTAGGTTGATGGGGGTGTAGGATTAAGATAACGTGTGGACATAGGATTAGAATGGGTAGACTGGTAAGGAGGATTAGGATAGGGGGACATGGATGGGGAATTTTAATAGGAGTATTGGGATGGTAGATTAGGATAGGAAGATGTGGAGGATATATTGGGATAAGAGGATGTGGGTGGTGGATAAGAAAATGATGTAGAGGAAGGATATGATGGAGATGTAGGAGAGGAAGATAATGGATATCCCTTGTCAAAGGTAGTATAAGGAGTGTTATTAGGTGTGGATGGAGATGTAATGGGATAGCTTAGAGAGGTGATTGGATTTTGGATGACACTTGGGGAAAGTTTTCTAGCAATGATAGCGTCAAGGGGATCTATGGCATATACATATTGATCAACTAGAATTTCATTATTGTCATCAACATAATTAGGATTCCCCTTGACTACTATTGATGGAGGATAAGGATTCATGATGTTGGATAGGATGGATACAAATTGTACAATGAAAGGATAAAGAGACGGATTAGAAGATGGAGGAATGGATCCTAAGATTTTGATATCATAAAATCTTGGATGTAGATGGACAGGAGCTCAGATTGGGATTGTATTAAAGCTCAAATTCGGATGATTGTATGATGCGATGGGATTTATTCTAAACCTAGTTCAATGGTTTTAACTAGGTGACATAAGATGCTGACAATTAGATTTTACTAGATTTGGCAATTTTCAAAAATTGTCAAATTTTTCCATTTTAGGAAACTTCACATGCATATATTTGAGAGTCCATTTTTTTCCCAAAAGCTTCCAAAAACTAAGATAGGATGAATTTCCAACTAACATCCTAGATCTGAAACATGGGTTTTGATTTATTAACGAAATTGACTTTTTAAAAACTGAAAAAAAAACACTAAATTGTCATTTTGAGGGTCAAGATGAAAGTTTCAAGCCCCAAAAATGTGTCAAAATGGGGACCAACCAACAAAGGGTCTATTGGGAATCCACTTGCCACCTCATAATGCAACCACCCATAAAATTTCAGCGCAAACGGACACTCGAATCAAAAGTTATGGCCTCTAGAAGTTTCTGCATCAAAATCAAAAACCCTTGAAACGAAGTCTAGGTGATTGGGATGGATGATTTGATGATGGATATGGACTCTAATGATGTTCTAAGATGCACCTGTGTGATTTGGTTGATGAAATGATTACTTTTGGGAAGTGTTGATCAACAGACACGACGACGACGGATGGAGGTCTGCCTTTGGAAAAATTTGCCTATCCACTGGGCCTGGTTGCCTATTCACTGGGCCTAGTCACCTATTGGAGGGCTTGGTCACCTATTGGAGGTCCTAGTCACCTATTGGTGGGCTTGGTCACTTATTGGTGGGCCTGGTCACCTATTGGAGGGCCCAATTGTCCCTCTGCAAGGTGGGGTCGCCTATTTGGTGTTTGGACTTCTCTAAATTAGAAAAGGGGTCAAACAGTCTATCGGAACGAGCGAACGAGCATGAAAAATGGTGAAATGGACTTACTAGGTGATGAAACGGGTTCCCCCAACGGCAAAATGAGATCCCTAAATAATGACACAGGTTCCCCAAACAACAAAATGAGTTCCCCAAATGGTGAAACGGGTTCCCCGAATGACAAAACGAGTTCCCCGAACGATGAGACGGGTTCCCCAGATGATGACACGGGTTCCCTAGACAATGACACGGGTTCCCTGGATGGTAAAATGAGTTCCCCGAACAGTGAAATGGGTTCCCTGAATGACACAATTGGTTCCCCGAATGATGAATGAATTCTCTAAATGGACTATCGGGTTCACGGAACAAGGGAACAGACTCATGGATGTACAGAATGAGGGAAAGAATTGGCAAAGCGACTGAATGGGAGGCAAGAATGACCATTTAAGATGCAAAAACACTTGTTTTTGCATGGTTGCCCCTCCTAGAGCGTGGTCACCCTTGGACAAGGCCTGGTCACCCCTAGACTGGGCCTGGTCGCCCCTCTGAGTGAAAGATGAACAATTTTGACTCAAACAGATTGGAAAATTACTGAGACAGAGGACGGGGTCGCCCCTCTTGAGGTCAGGGTCACCCCTGTTGACATAACTAAACTTGACTTAGGAAAAACGGCTATGGCAAAGAACAAAAAACACTACAAACAGCAAGCAAAAGGAAAGACTGACTTGACTAGTAAGATATGCACTATTTTTTCACATAAAAGATAGTTCAAGTAGCACAATCCTATGATTATTATGAGGGGTATGGCCAACACAGTCCTCTAAATAGGCTAAACAAGGTGATCTAGGGAGTCCTCGATATACGCTTAGTACATCAAGCACAACCGTGAACACCAACCCATCACAAGCGTGAGTCAGAAACCCCAATGAGATACTGAAGGCTTGGACCAACTCTTCATGTCTATCTAGGTATCACCCTAGCTTCGACACTCTGCCAGACATGACGTAACTAGATTGGGGCACAGCTTTGGCCTCCCTCCTTTGTATACCCTATCGATACACGTCGTTGGAATCATCCCTTGGGGTGATGAAATCCCCAAGCAAGTCCCACTAAGAAGAGAATGCTAACCATTTTTGGCTACTCCCCAAGCTCACACGAAGTGCAAGGGGAAAGCTTGAACAATGTAACGCGCCCTTAGGTAACACAAAGGACTTAAGTAAGCTATGATTTCTCTTTACCCAAAATCACCAAATAGCGCAAGGGGATTGGATATGTCAATAGATTACTTGCAAACAAAACACATAATGTATTGACTCCCCTACTTAGACTATGTGCCTAATTAGTGCGAAAATGAAAGCAAACAACTAACTAAATGCCTTGGTCCTTTTGTCCTACAACAAACGCGTTAGTATTTTTAACCTCTATTCTTTATCAAGTGTGAAATAATTGCACAAATGTTAGTAAAAACCTTCACAATCACCAACAAAACAAGTTAGGGGGTTAGTATTAATCAAAACAATAGAAAACGGGCCCCAAAAATGACTTAAAACACTATTTTTACCTCAAACAACTCTGTTTGGGCAGGATTGCCCCTATTCAGGGCTTGGCCACCCCTCTGCAAGGCCTAGTCACCTATGTTGCCAAAACAGAGTGAAACTGATTGTTCTGTCCCAGAAAGGCATCTGTGTATGGGCGAGGTCACCCCTCTACAGGTCCCGATCGCCCTTATTGCCAAAACAGAGAGTGAAACTGACTATTTTGTCTCAGACAGGCACCTACTTCAAGTCCTAGTTGCCTATTGTAGGGCTTGGTTTCCCCTCTGCAGGGCCTAGTTGCCCCTCTGTGTCACCTGAACCTATAAAATATGAAAAAAAGAAGCAAACGTGAGTAAAAGGACCAGTTTGTGGGTCCCACCAGGTGTGTTAGAAATGTGTGCAAGTGTTTTTTACTTCTGAATATGCAATATAAACTAAAAATAAAATGTAAAGAACACAAGACCACCTCAAGATTAGCCTAAGTTGAACACAAACAAAAGAACAATAAAACACTAATTATACCTTTGCTTGTGTTGATCTCCTTGGTTGGCCCTTGGTTGAAGCTTGGATGTGGGCTCCCTTGATGGCAATGTGATGAAAAATGGATGCAAGGTGATTAAAATGCAATGGAAGATGCAAATGATGAAGGTGGGTATGTGACAAAGTGAGCAAGATGGATGCAAGAGGATGAGAGCTAAGTATGCAAGTTCTTGAATGCAAAAGATGTGCTTGATGATGGCTTGAGAGCTTGAGTGTGCTAAAAATGCCTAAGGTCCGTGAATGAATGAGAAGGGGGGCTATTTATAGAAGAAATTGAATTCTCTAGAGAATTCAACGGTCAGGATTGAGCCACCATGGCCAAGATGGAGGGCTATGGTGAGTTGAGGACTCACAAGCCCTCACATCTTGTCTGTGGAGAATGAAGTGTCCAAAGGACATGGTGAAGTGGAAAGGGTATAAATGATGTGGAGGAAGGACAAGTGATGTGGAAAAAGGACAAGTACTTTGAAAGTACCTTGGGAGGGGAGAATATTTCCTCAAAAAGGAACTTCTTGTTCCTATATGAGAGGAAAATGACATATGAGGAATTTTAGTATTCCTCATAAATCTCCATGGGGAAGACAAAAATGGTTGGGGAAATAAATATGAATTTTAAATTCATATGAGGAGCACCTTGTGGATAAGACAAGGCTCTTATGAAGGAGGCTAAAAAGTACTTTGTGGATAAGACAAAGTCCTTATAATAGAAGGTTCCTAACCCATGTGACTAATGTGACCTCTCAATGATCACATGGGGAAGAGGAGATTCCTTGGAGGAATAAAAGTGAATTTTAAATCACATGGGGAAGACAAAAAGGAATTAAAAATTCATTGGGGAATGAGAGAGTTGACCAAGATGTTGATTGGACTAGCTAATCAGTGATTAGAAGACAGTTAGTGGCTAATGAAGATTATGAGCCAACTTGCAAAAGTTGGAGGATGTGACACATCCTAATCAAGGACTAGACATGCGCACATCCTTAATGATGGGATTGGAGGTGGATTAATATTAAGGAAAAGTGATGGAGGATGTGACATGTGGGGGATTAAATAAATGTATTATTTATTTAATTCTTTTGAGGAAAAAGGGAAATAAAGGGATAAGGTATTTAATTATTAACTAAATACCTTAGGTATTTATAAGAATTTAAGGATATTAATTAAATAATAGCAATATTAATTAATTAATGCAAACAAGGGGATGTTTAGAAGAAAAGGGACAAATTTGGACAAATGGAAGTGTCCAAATTTGGATGTCTACAATTACATTTCATGAAAATATATGATCACACAACTCCCTAGTGTGACTACACATTCCTACAACTCATATAAACATAATCTTTCTTTTATGGTGTTATAACTACACTTCATTTGATACCCTATAATACATTTTTAGTAATAAGGTAAGGAATTGGCTCAGAGAGCATCCCTTATCGCTTCTTACAAACATGTGTACATAGCATAGCATTCAATCTTGATGCTTGGGTAGGAATACATGTGTACATTTTTAGGTGGACAATGTCTATTGCATCATCTTCATGTGGTCGTGCACTTGAAACCATGCTCCTTGCATCAATAACCATATGCCTTTGTACACAAACCATGTCTTAAAGGTGTCCACAAGTATTGAGGGGCATGTGAAAATATTTCCCTATTTGATTGCAACCATTTAAGACCATTAATGGCATCCTAGGTTGTGCAAGGAGGTAGGTAGGTTTTTTTGTTTGAATTGTGAGGTTCTAGGAATTTTCATGTCAAATGAGTAAGAAAACAAAAAGCATCTTGAAAGCTCAATATATAAGTATTCAAGGATATGAATGAGTGGCATGCAAGGAAAAGAAACCTTGAAATGATATGCAAAGAAATGAAACCCCAAAATCTCAAAATGAAAGGAAATAGGAAAATGAGACTTGGAATAATTAACATGCTAAGAAGGGAAACCCTAAAATGGTTTGTTAGAGAGGAAAACCCTAAAATAGTTCATGTTGAGAAGGGAAACCCAAAATCGGGGAAACAATGGGAAAAGGAGAACTTTGAGGAATGGCATGCTAATAAGGGGATTCCCAAAACCCCAAAATTAAGTGAAATGAGAGAAGAAGACTTGGAAGGAATGACATACTAGTAAATAGATGCCCAAAATTCTAAAATTGAGGAAATGGAGGGGGAAGGGGAACTTTAAGAAATGGCATTGCAATAAAGGGATTCCTGAAATCCCAAAATTAAGTGAAATGGGGAAAGCAAACTTGTAAGGAATGGCATTGCCAATGAGGAGATTCTTAAAACCCTAATATTAGAGAAATGAGGGGAAAAGGGAAACTTTGTAGAATGGCATGTCGATAAAAGGATTCCTAAAATCCCAAAATCCAACCCAAGGTTAGAAATGATCTAAACACCCTCACTTAAGAAAAAAAATGAAATTTTGAACCCAAAAATAATCTAAGGGAACCTCAAAAAAGGAAAGATTCAAAATATTTAAGGTTTAAGATTCACCAACGTCTGACAAATAGATCAAGGCAATAAATATGACACAAGACCTGGGGAAAAATTATCGTTTTATGCCCAATTACTAGTTAGGTGAAAAATAAAGTTTCACCACCATTCATAGGCACTAGGATTTTGAGACCCCTCCAAAATGTAAGCCCTTTTTAATATTAAATTTTTTTCTTAATCAAAAATAAGATGAAGAAAAGGCAATATCACAAGTGACGTGGACAACCATGTAAAGAAAATTCATCAAAGAATAAATTTTGGAGATTAAACAAGCGTGTCTTATAATGAGGTAATTGATTTTGCAACCACTAATGTTTCTTTTCATAAAATTTGGCGCATCAATCACTAGGGGAGAGGGACCCATAGTGGAGCACCCTAACTTCACGTTTCTCAAAATCCTATGTGAAAATTTCAAATCACTTCCAATTTCGTACAACAGTTCATTTGGAAACTCACATGCTTCTATATTTTTTTTAGGGCCACATCATCAAATATGATGCCACATCAACATGTTTTTTGTTGAGGTATCCAAAAAGGACCAAAAAAAAAGTGAGACCGATAGTGGTGCACTAAGTCATGTTTTATTGGTGAACTAATGTGGCATCACATGATTTGTCAGTTTATGTACTTTATGGATAAAAAGTGTTTTGCAATTGGATATTAAGGTGCTCCACTATGAGGCCCACTAAAAACTACTTATATCCCCACTATTGGACCCTACTCCACTATGGGCCCCTCTCCCCTAATCGCTACACTTCTAATTTAATATTTAATGGAAAATAGACTTGTAAACCCATTTGGGTACTCGACTTTGAGATAAATTTCATATGTATATCAACTCATCTATTGTAGTTCACAAAGTTAATATGCAAAGCATTCAAACATGTATAGAACAATCTTACAATAGTACGGTCACATTGAATTAACAATAATGTCTTGCACCTAAGACACTAGCTATAGAAATTACTTCCATTTCCATGACCAACCAACGTATCATGGAGGATAAGTTATATTGTAAATCCAATAATTTCAAAACATCCAAAGAAAACAATAATTCCAAACAAAAAAATGTATTGTAAAACCATTTGTTGTTATCAAATACTTACATGAGTGCATTTCATTTGACGTGATTTCATTCCATTTGGTTTCAATATGTAAAATGAAAAATCAAAATTGGTTGCTATGCTTGTCCCAAAAACTAAGAGCAACAATATCCATATATTCTCAGGAATCAGCATGAAATGTGTGTATCATTTATGGCATCTCCAAAAGGTCTTCATAAATTGCATAACAAATAATGAAGCTTCTTTGATGGATCCCCATACCCCTTGAAAAATATTTTCTTAGAGTTCATTTATAGTGAGCTTATCAAATTGGGTCAGAATCATGTGGGACAACTGATGCTAATAATCTACTCACCAATCAGCTTTAAGTGGCTCTAGGAAAATTCATCATCAGGAATTCATCGTGGGAAATTCACCATCTACAATTCACCCTGAAAATTCACGATCATGACAAATTTATCTCATGGAAAATTCACCACCAACAATTAATTTTCCAACAGTGAATTTGCATGAAATCCTTTGTTAGTGTTTGTATTTGATCACAATTATATGTCATCACTTTTTAATTCATTAACTATGTTGTTTAGTAAATTATGTTTGCGAAAATAATTGCTTTTGAGATTTTTGCAAGTCAGTTGACCCTTGATGTACAGCTAATATGTGTTATTTTCTTCTAAAACCATTGACTGGTTCCCATGCATCATCTTGTTAGCAATACTTGAACTAGGTAATTTACATGGGCGGTATTAATTTAATATTTTTCCTAAGAAAAAGAAAGAATTAACTCACATGAACACATCTTTACTTGGATAAAGAATAAGAGCTAATCTTTACTACTTGCATCAATTGTAGCAATACCGAAAAAGTTAAGGTGCCTGGTAAAATTGACTTACATCCCCATTCGATAAAATACATGGGCAGTTAAATCTTGTCAAATATTCATACTAATATGTCTTTAAAGAAGAAAATATTACTTGGGGATATCCTAATTGTGTAAAGTGATAAGCATGTTCTTTATTTTGTGGAAGTATATATCTATCTAAACTAAAAGAAGGGTAAAAATTTATTCAAACCAAAAAAAAGCAGTACAAAGCAAGGGCATTACACAAACCTATCAATCTTCACTAATTGGTCCAAATTTTGTGACAAATCCGGGGATAATTGGCCCCTGTCCATAATATTCCAATCATGCAAATGATCAGAAGCCCATTTAGCCAAACAATTTGCAACCCCATTCCATTCACGTGGAATATGATAAAAAGAAACAGAATCAAAGGAAGCACACAGATTAAGAATTTGTTTTATAATAACAGCTAAATTCCAACTAACATCCTCTAATTTTTGCCTCTTCAGCAAAGTCACAACCACCTGATAATCTGATTCACAAATGATTTGTCTCCCCCTGAGGGCACAACCACACTCCATAGAACATAAAATGGCAAGAGCCTCCATCACATTGTTAGTATACCAACCCTTACAAATAGAAAAGATAAACTCAATCATCCTAGAACTAATCCGCCCAACACCTCCAATATCGGCATGGCCAGGATTTCCACGAGAAGAACCATCTATGTTTATTTTCAACACCCCCTGAGGGGGAGGACACCAACACCCATCCCTATTTATCTTTTGAAGGGGATGATGACATCTATTTCTCCTAATTTGAGCAGCCCCCCTCTGAAGAGGAAGATTGAGACGAGTACAAAAGGCAACATCTCTTGGATCCCCACCCTCAGCCAAGTCGCACTTAGCCGCAGTAGTTTCTCCCACCAAATGAAGAATACTCCACCACAAGTGTTGGACAACCAATTTCACATCTTGAAAAATATTGTAATTCCTCTCTAGCTAGATATGCCAGATAATAAAATTTGGTCCCAGAGCCCAAGCAACTTGAAGAAAAGAGGTCTTAATATGGGCCTTCCCCCATCGAGCAAATAACTTCTCCAAAGAGGAGACATGCCAGCAAGCCTGGTCCCACACATCCCATCATAGGTTCCAAATCCTCCTAGAAAAGGAACACTAGAAGAAGAGATGAGAGACATTCTCTTCACTTTTACCACACAAAACACACATCGAGGGACCCTAGAACCCTCTCTTGCACAAGTTATCCCAAGTAAAACACCAGTTCTAGACCACCAACCATAGAAAAAAGTTGCACTTGGGCCAAGAAGTGGAAGTATATATCTATCAATTAGAGGTAGTCTTTTTAAATGCCACCATGACTATTTACATAGCATTATTGTTTAATACTATCAACACCTCTCTTAAACAAGTGGGACAACCAGGGAAGCTTACAATATTACAAAGAGGCAGTTAAATTGTGCATCATGTCACAAACACCTATAGATTTTAGTCATGCAAAAGCATTACTCATATCAAACAAAGAAAGACTTTCCTTGTTTAGAGTTTGAATTATAGAAGCTCAGAGCTTGCTGGTTTTTGAAAGGTAAGAAATAATTAGTAGAATATAATTCCTTGGAAACATATATGGAAGGGTATTTTGAATCCAAACGTATGCATCTAACCTATTCTTTTATATATCTAAACTATGTCACAAGGTTTGAGTTCGAGTTTGTATTAATAAAGAAAAATAAATAAATAAAAATTTGATTAAATTCTTCTTATTTAATAAATAATATATTCATTAAAGTATGAAAAAGATTAATTTAGAAAAATTGATTGAAAATTTTACATGAAATTTTGATGGTTGCACAGCAAGTTTGGAGGGCTTGTGTAGGTTGCTGAGGGAGTGAGGCTGACTGTGAGCTAGGGCAATTCTACCCTCATCTTGTCACCCTCTCTTTGGATTTCTCGTTGCTGTCTGTACTTTCCTTTGGCCCATGGGTGCAAAGGGGTTTTTGTTGGTTGTGTGGGGGTTTTTACTGCATTTTTTGGCTCTGTTTGGATTGCATGTGCTGAAGGCGAGTCTTGGTGGTGCTGCAAGGTGAATTACATTATTGTGTCATAAATGAGATGCTCATTAGCCCCATCTTTGTGGAGGAGGTTGAAGAGGTTGTTTTAAGATGAAGAAAGGGAAAGCCTCTGGTCCAAATGGTTTTCCAATAGAATTCTATCAGGAATTTTGAGACATCATTAAATATGATTTGTTGGATGTCATAAAAAAATCTCATCAAAACAAGCAGATGTTGAGGACTATGAATTCTACCTTCTTGGCTCTTATCCCCAAGAGAGAAGGGGCTAAGTCTCTAGATCTATTCAATCCAATTGTCTTTTGTAATGTCCTCTATAAGATTATTTTCAAATTAATTGCAAAGAGACTCAAGCCATGGCTAAGAAAATTATTTTGGAAGAGCAAGGGGGTTATGTAGCAAGCAAACAAATCTTGGATGGAATGGTCATTGTAGTTGAGGCCATTCATTTCATGGAGTTGTCTAAGGAAAAGGCCATGTTCACAAGCTTCACATGGCCAAAGCTTATGATCAGGTGAAATGGACTTTTCTTCAAGTTCTAGCCTTTGGTTTTCGGGAAGGATCAATTGGGTTATGAGTTGTGTTACGTCTACTTCATACTTTGTATTATTTAATAGTGAGCCTATTGATATTTTTGGGGCCTCAAGGGGTCTTCGGTAGGGGGATCCCTTGTCACCTTACCTCTTCACCATTATGGTTGGGGGTATTGGAAGGATATTGAAAGCTCACCTGAGACGTGGTCTAATTCAAATTTGGAACTAGGGAAATGATCTACCTTCTCAAACACACTTGCAGTTTGTGGATGACACTACCTTATTGGGAGTTGTCAAAATCAAAGAAGTTAGTAACCTTCAGCAGGCTCTGGATATCTATCTTTCTACCTCAAGGAAAAAAATTAATGATGCTAAGTCCTCTATCTTATTTTTCAATACCCCTCCTCTTATACAATCTAGAATTGTTTGAATTCTTAGATTTTAGATTGGTGCTCTACCTTTTGTATATTTGGGTATCCCCCTCTTTGCTGGCCCTCTGCCAAGGGGTACCTAGAAAAATGTGTTGGAAAAGTTCCAAGATAGGGTAACCCACTTGACCTTAATATGGTTGTCATTTGTTGGTGTTATTAAAGTTTGTGGTTCAAGATATTCCTATTTACAAGCGTATGGTGCAAGCTCCTTTAAGTTTCATAAAAGAGCTAGATGCTCTTTCTAGACAATTCTTATGGGTCAATAGTTTAGCCTTCTCGAAGTGGATTCTGGTCAAGTGGGAGGACTTATGTAGACTGAAACAAATTGGGAGCATGGGTCTGTGACAACCAATTCTTACTAGTCAAGCTTTGGCTGCCAAGTTGTATTAGAGGTGGTGCACTAATCAAGATCAATCTTGGGCTAAGATCCTTTCCTCTAAATATGTGAGGGGTGCTAGTAGGGAGGATATTCCAAGAATCTCCTTAACTAGTAAAGGTTCTATGATTTGGGCTACTCTTAAAAGGGGTGCTTCTTTAATCAAGCAAGGTTTGCTCTAGATTTGTAACAGAGGATCTGAGGCACTTTTTTGGGTATACTCTTGGGATGGCCATCCCTCAATTGTGTCTAGGTATCCTCACCTTTAGAATCTTTATGTTAATTTCCTAGTCGTTGGTTGGACTCATTTCGTTGATTTCAAAGAGACTAAGAGAGTGAGGCAAGTGGAGGTGTGTTAGTGGAAGCATCCTCAAGCATGGCCACATGGAGGTTTAGAGGCAGATCAAGTGAAGTTAGATCAAATTTTATCTTGTAGGGCTTGTTGCTTTTTTAGGAGGGATGACACTTTGGCTTAGAGTCTGGATCCTAAGGGGGTGTACTATATGGGTAGTGGGTATCAAGAGCTGGTTAGGAGAAAATATGGAGGGGAGGAAGATCCATGGTGGAAGTAGGTGTGGAATAAGTTTGCATGGCCTAAATGTAACTTCTTCCTTTGGTTAGTTGCTCGGAATAGATGTTTGACCTAGGATAATTTGCAAAAGAGAGGCTTCCAGGGGCCTTCTATTTTTGTTATGTGTGGTAGTAGTGAGGAATCTTCTTCTCACTTACTATTCCAATGCACCTTTGCTAAAACCATTTGGCATTTTTGGTGGGGCACGTGGAAACAAATATGTGTGCATGTTTCATCCCTTGTGGATTTTTGGAGATCTATGGGAAGGCCACCCAGAAAGGCACTTTGTCTCCGGGTAGCTTGGAGTATTGGACCCTCGTGCATCCTTTGGTAGATCTAGTTGGAAAGGAACCAAAGGATATTTCAAGGAGGGAGTTTGGAGATTCTTCAAGTTTGATAGAGAATTCTTGGCATGATTCAAGAAACTATCTAGGCTAAGTGTGTTATGGACTCTTATTTGGAGTCAGATGAGAGGATTTTGATGCAAGGATTAGGCTTAGCTGGAGATGGGTAGTGAAAATATCGTAATAAAGGAGGGAAGCCTCCCAAACAAAAAATCCAGCATGTTGGTAGATGGTCACCACCTCTTGATGGCATCCTAAAGATAAACATTGATGGCTCCTCCAAGGGAAATCCTAGATATGTTGGAGTTGATGGTATTGGGAGAGACAGTTTAGGGGTTGTCTATTTCTTTTTTCCATCTTTCAGGGTTACCAGACTAATAATCTCATGGAAACCCATGCCATCCATATTGTGTTGGAAAAAGGGTGTTCTCTTGGGTGGCACAAGTTCATTTGTGAGACTAATTCTCATATTCTTGTTGATATGTTAAATAAGAGAAGTTTGGATAAGGTAAATTGGTAACTAGACTTTGTAGTTCAGCAGATTCTCCAACTTTGTATGTCCTTGGATTGGGTTTCTTTTGTCCACATCCCGAGGGAGTGGAACAGTGTCACGAATTGCTTAGCTAAATGAGCCTATGAGCATAAGGGTGATTACAATGCTGACAATTGGGAGCAGCTTCCTTTGGAGTGTTCCCAAAAGTTGTGGATGATATTATAGGAGGAAATCCATGAGTCTTAGGGGTGTAGGTGGTTGTCTGTATTCCTCTATTCTCTATTTATTTTTCCCCTTTTGGTAGGAGTGCCAAATTGGCTAGTGATGGTTGTTTCTGGTTCTGGCTATATTTTTGGAGTTTGATTAAATAAACTTTTACCCCTCTTTTTTCAAAAAATATATATAGTTTAATTTAAATATTTAAATTTTTTTATATATAATAGATTAAAATTATTAAAAAATAAATATTATATTAAACTTAAATAAATTATAAATTATAATATTAATAATTTTCAATTTTTTATTTAAATATTTAAATTTGTTAATTTTAAAATAAAATATTATATTTGTTAAATCTAATAAAAATTTGTTAAATTTTATATATTAATAATTTAAAATATAAATCAAATATTTTAAAATAATAAATTTTAACTAATTAAATGTTGGATATTAAAAAAATACAAATAAAAATAAATGAAATAATATTGAATTTACATATATTAAATGTTAAAATTTTCAATAAAAAATTTAATGTAAATAATATAATAATTAGTTTTTTATAAATGTTCATTATTAAAATTTAAAATGTATATTTAAAATTTTATGAAA
>VDFB02379711.1:256915396-256975052 GCA_007258455.2 Sequoia sempervirens | reverse complement strand
TATTGAGTTATTTAGATCCTAGGGATCCTCTGACCATATGCCCGCCCCTCTTCCTTCAGTGGTTTTAGGGCGCATTCTTGGTTAGAGTTACTATTCCGCATCGTTTTGGTTTTGGAGCTAACCTTAATGGAAGCGTGTTACATTGTAATTGATTTTAAAAATCAAGAAAAAATTTGGTTGGCATACTTCATCTACTGAATCTGATATTTTCCACAGTTTGCATCTAGCAATTCCACAACCACCACCTCATGCAACAATCATGTCATTTGCAGAATTGTCCCTGTTTTCCACCATTTTTCTTTTTGTTTTCAGTTTTTCAGCTACATTTGACTCCAAGGTGTCCAAATCACCTCAGAACTACCAAAAACCTCTGTAGACTAATCTACAATCATCATGCTTCATTCTTGGTCGAATTTGATTGCTTTAAAGAATGTTTCTAAGTTGCATCTTTGCCAATTTGACTAATAATGAGAATAGTGACTTAGTTAGCTAAGTACTTAAAATCCCCCCCTCAAGCTCAAATTAAATAATGTATGGAGCAACATGGCAATCTCGAAAATCACCAGACTCCAATAAAGCATCTATTTTGCTTGGAAAAAAGCTTAAGTGATGTTTACTGAAAAGAGCCCTTCCCTTTCTAAGTTCATTCTAGGGAGTGAAGATTATCTAACACATGTAAATTAGGGCTGACTCCTTGCGAGCTTTGGGTGTTGTTTGCATTATATGTTCTCGAACAAAATTTTATTGCTGTTTGGCATGGAAGTTCATCAGGTTTTTTGTTTCATATTTTAGACATTCATGATTCAAAAAAATTTCGTACCCGTTTCCAGAATTTCCAGATTTTAGATTAGTTTATTTCATAAATACAGAAAAACCTATGATAAAAAATGGTCACAAATAAGAAATACTGAAAAATCTTAGGAAAAATATCATTTTTATGCAGAATATTAAAATGATTCCAAAACAGGAATTTCTGCACATTTTACCTGCTAAGCTGCAGCTTCACCAAATAAGGTTTACTTACGCATAGTTGACCAACAGTTGGGCTGATTCACCTTTGGATCAAGTATATTGTGTAGACAAAACAAAGTTACAAAACTATAAAATCTTTTTGAAGTCTCCCTTCTTATTTTCCATTTCATTTGTGTCAAGTAGCAAGGCAAGTCGGTAACGAGCTCTGAACTTTAAGAAATGACTCCTGGTCATTGAAAATTCTCTCTTTATGTACAAATATCAAATAACATAGATGGATCTTTACCAAACTAAAGACATTCCGTGTTCTTCAAATGTGTGTTATAAAAAAGGGGTACGATATACCAAAAAAAGATCTATAATCTTATAGAGATCAAAAGCTTGAAATACAAAGGATGAAAAGCATATTTGAACATACATAATCAGTTTACGAGAAAATTGAACTTTTTGGAATAAAACATCTTACACCAAATAACATGAGAGTTGAAGAAAGCAACTGTAGTCAATAGATAACCATCAAGCTAAGACCAGTTCCTTTTAAATGTATTTCTGTTGTCCTGTTTCTGCGAATTGAAGAAAAACTTGCAAAACAAAAGATCACTGCAAAAACATTCAAATACAAAAGGGAAGAGTGAGAACTTACTGGCTTTGAAGTCATGTTCTCAGAAATTTCTATGTCATTATCCTGATTGCACCAAATCCAAATTTGAAAATATTCTCGTTGCATGTACTCCCCCACAGGAAAGCAAAAAACAAGCGAGAGGGATCAGAAGAAATACCTCTTGTACTGGAGAGGAGTACTTTCCAGACAACATCCCATGTCCAAGCTTTACCCTGATAAAAGTGAACGTCAAAAAATAATTAAAGTAGGCCACCCACAAATAATTTCATAAATGAATCAATGATAGTAGAGCATACAAGAGCAGATTTTCATAGACTGATTTAGCAAGCTTGTTTTCAACACAAATAAACAAATCTAATCCTTGCTGAGCTAAAAGAATCGTAGGACCTAAAATCTAGAAATATACAACATACAAAAGAATTGACATATAAAAAGTGCCTTAGAAACTCTACATTAAATTTTCGGCTCCCTTGTGCGTATTCATTTTTTAATTTTTAAATATACAAGACTTCTTGTAATGATTTGCAACATAAAGGCAGATGATTTATTAGAAAACTTTGAAAACAGACAAAGTTTAAAACATAGATTGCAGAATCTACAAGTACTCACTCACAGGCAAACAACAAAAATGATTTACTCATGCAGGAACTTGTGACACTGTTTTTTGTGTTCTTGTATTTTTTCTTTGCCAAGTAAATCAACAACTTAACACTGTAAATCAATGCAGAATGACTGTAAATTGATGCAAGATGGCTGTAACTTGATGCAGGAACAAAACACAGAAAAGACACACAAAAATGCTGAAATGCACAGGATTTTGGTCTTTTTCCAGTGTTTTTGAATGTAGTATGTTGCTGAGTTTCTTCTACATTCAGGCACATAAGGTTTCTACATGCCAAGTGAAGATTTTTTCGCACATACAAGTTGTTATTGATTTTGCATAGAAGTATCAAGGAAAGATGCCTGCTTTGAATGCTGTTGCCTATATAATTGACAATGAACTAAAACAATTAAAAGCTGTCTAGGATATCATGCGTCTTCCACAGGCTGAGGATGATGTTGAAAAAACTATTACAATTGCTACTTAAACTGCTGATATAATCACATAAGCATGTCATTTCCCATGGCAACACATTAGCAATGGATCTGGGTATGCAATTATGTTGGCCAGTGTGAAACTCAACAGATCTCTACAAATTTTTGAATCATTCAGATACTAGTTTTGAAGATAAACTTGTTTAATTGGGAAGTATTGTGGAGCTGCTAGAGTTGAGCATTCACAGGTCCTTTCTGTTAGCTTTTTAGTGCATTGTTTTGCCAGTCCTTTTAACCCAATCAACTGGGTATACAAAAAATAGATTTTTGAAAAGGTATTAGATATTTTTAAGCAAACCGAATAAGCAAGGATAAAGCGAAAGCAATTTTATCAGCTGTCATATCTGTGACTGACCTGATAGATAGATACATGAAAATTTGGAAGATCAGAGACAGCATGAATATTGTTTGACAAAATCCTGAGACAAAAGGAGGCCTCACAGACTGTCATGATTAAAAAATGTATGGTAAATGGTGTTCATGACCAGGCTTTAAGTCTTTTCTAAGGAATGCTTCATTGAAATGTGATCTCAATAATTGAGAAGGTTGTTGGATATGCAAGAATTGGGAATGCTGATAAAAACTTTGATATTTTTGAGCAAATGCAATTGGCAAATGTAAAGACGGACTCATATTACTTTTTTAGCATCCTTGTTGCACATGCCCATCTTGGAGCTTCAGAGAGGGAACTGGAGACTTAGAGGCCCATTGAAAATAAATGAAAAGCTGATCTCAAAATGAGGCAGTTGTATGATTGTATCTATGAGATATGTTACAGCGGAGGGAAATATTGCAACCCACAGTATGTCATCAGAGGTCTTGTTTGCTTGTCAGAGAAGTCTAAAAGGGAGTTAGTTAGAGGATGGTTTTCTGAAGCAGTAAAGAAACAAATTGGATTTCTGTAGATAACATTATCCATTATTTTGCAATGTCATAATACTGTCCACAAGTAATGAGAGACTATTGATTTTGACCACATGTTTATTATATTGTTATCTGAATCTTTTCAATAGATATATCATACGGGGCTACAGAGTTTGGAACACATGATTAGATTGCTACACCAGTAACCCATGATTTTTTTGAAAGACCTTTTCTATTTACAGTTGGGTACTATTCACTTTTCTTGACAATTTTTTAAGCATCAAAACAATGGAAATCTGCACTTATCAGTAATATTCATCTTTTTTATGTCCCGCAATGCCTAGAAACTCCAGCAATGAAAATCACTGAATGTCAAACATATGAATAAGATCAGATTTACAAATGGTAATTTGTCAATTCATTTATGTCCCCAAAATAGAATGGTTGCATCCAATAATTAGTATCTAGAGACCAAGAGGATGGTGCAGAAACATAGAAGTAAAGTGCTGGATAAACCATAAGCAAATGTGATTTGGCATCATGAACCATATGCTATTTGCAACCCCAAGAATCAATCCTTTGCATGTGCTCAATTTTCTAAGCATCTTATATAATTGCACTTCACTTTCCAAATTTTACCAAAACTTTCTTGTATTTAGCAAGAGAAGCATGACAAGTGTTAAAAGACTTACAGCTGCATGTTCAATTCCACAGTTGGATCTGCAGGAGCCCTTTCAAATGCTTCATTCAAGTTTTGATCTTTAAAATAACTGACCAAAATCAAGATAGATGGAAAAATTAACGTCACAAATATATAAAGCATAGGTAAAACAAGGAAGGTGAAAAAATTGTTAAATCCAAAACCTGGGACAAGGACAAAATACTGCAGAAGAAACATTACTTACCGTGAGACAAAATCCCTTGTAGAAAATACAGTTTGCATGATAGATGCCAAGTAGCAGCTACAGAATCATGAACATTAATGAGCATAAAAATATAGATTTTTAAATAAAACATTACTTATATCAACCAAACAACATGGTAAACTCAAATCAAAAAAATTAAATAATGAGACCTGTTCCCAAGATTGACAAGTCCCGTGTATCCGGGCCCAAATAGAGCCTCGGATTCTTTGCCACTCTCTTGAATACGGTTCCAATCAAAGTTTGTATTCTGATCAAGCTCTCTTTCAGCAGTAGTTAATTCTGTCTGAAGTCACGATCATTTAACTTTCAAATTGGATTTTATAGAGAAGAATAAAACAAGCCTAAATTACTTGCAAATTTTCATTTAATTATTTACCTAGCCATCTTTACCATGAATTGGTCAAACAAATAATGTAGCACAGACAACAAACAAATACATCCAAAATTAAGATTAAGAAATTCAATCTCTATGTGTGATAAGGCTCCACTTATCCTTGCCATTCAGTTTCAGATGTCCACTTGAACAATAATCTCATTTGAGATGACAAAACTTCAATCATAAAGATGTACATCACATTGTTTTTCATGCACTCTCTACACAAAGTGTTCCATAATAAGAAGCAAGCCAACGAGGAGGCTGCTTCTTATGTTTGCTATTGGTTAGATCAGTTTTGAAATGAATCCTTTTTATGCAGGAGCATCTGAGTCACCTGCAATCCTGCTGTTCAGTTTTAGCTTTTTGTTCTAATTGTTGTGTGTGTTTTCCGGTTCATTTTTCTTCTTGCTGGTATTAAGCTGTATTGTGTGTATGTTTTCAGGCTCTAGAGCTGAGCCGAAGTCACATCTGACTCTTTTACCCACATGACATCCTTTCTCAGACACATCTGAACTATTACTGAGGCCCACATGGCAGGCAGTTCATCCTATCTACTGGGTGATCCTAGTCAGGTCATGGGTATTTAACATATACAGCCTCCTCTAGCATCTTACATCACCTCAATAGCCTATTCCTGATTGGTGTAGAGCCTATTAAAGGCTGATGACAGCTACCCTTGCTGGGCAGTAGATACATTATTGGCCAATGGCTTATCTATCATGGGTGGCATCTATTGGGGTCCTGAGCATTTGTGCTGTAAATCCTGACAGGCAGTTACATTAGCTGCAGTCTTTTGACTGATGCTTCATAGTATCATACACCCACTTTATCCCTGCTTTGAGTATTGTTGACTGATGGCAGTTCATGGATCATGCCTTTAAGACTGGCGACAGTTTCTTTTGCTGGCGCCAGACATCCTTTAAAAGATCAACAAGTACAGGTACAGGTACAAGGATTATGGGATACAGAAGCGGTAAAATAATTTTCTGCTAGCTTTCATGGGACCGTCATACCAAGAAAAGTTGCTGGTAAATTTCTGAGTTAGTTGTAAAAGCTTACTGCTAGGTTGCATGCCTATATGCAAGATGTAATGTGAATTCTGAACTTAAAATTTCTGAGTATTGTTCTCTCCTTGCTTCATTTTGTAATTTGGTTATAGTGTAGTGCTGCTAGGGTCAGCTTCCTTTCACTAGGCACCTGATCTTTGTCTACATCAACTGCTATGAAAGGCAAGTTAGCTCACTGGGTTGTTGAAATGTTTGAAGAAGTCAGTCTTAAAAAGCTCTTAAGTGACTACAAAGATATGAAGTGGAAGACATGGCTCATAGAGGCAAACCAAGAGGTCAAAGAAATGCTGATATAGAAAATATGCTAAGAGCAATGGTGGCTAGATTGGAAGCAATAATGACAGCACAATAAGAGGTGTGTATATTGCAGACATGAGTGAAGATGAAAAAGAAAATGTAGTAGGCCATTTCTCATGAACCATTCTTGAGAGCAATACAAAAAAACAGACCACAAATGGTACTCCATGTTACAATGGCAGTGTAAGTACTAAAGAGCTCTTACTAGATTTCAAAAATGGAAAAGTACTTTGATTTTAACTCAATCGAAGACCTGAAGAGGGTAAAATTTGTCAGTACTAAGTTGAAAGGTCATTGATCTCTATGGTGGGATCATATACAGATAGATATAGAGAAGAAAGGAGAAGATCTGATCATGGGATCAAATGGTTGCAAAATTGAAGACGAATTTCTTACCAACAAACTACAACTGAATTTATTAAAGCAATTACAAAATTTGAAACAAAAAGTGATGAATATCAATTCCTACAAAGAGTTCTACATAATCAATATTCGAGCTAGTCCTGTAACAGATAATTAAAAAAAAATTGCAAGATACATCAATGGGTTCCAAATGTCAGTCCAAGATGAGTTCAACATGATTTGAACAAAATCAACAAAGCAAAGAAGATATTGACCAGAAAACAATAGTACAACTCAAGAGGAAGAGGGAGATCCTCCAGAGGAAGAGAACAATTCAGTGATGATAAAAGACATGTAAACAAGAGGGAATCTAGCACCCCTCGGAATGAGAGTTACAATTAAGATACAAGTGGAAGGGGAAATTTCTTGAGAGGAAGAGGACATTACAAAAAATGAAAAGGTGGATGATTCAGTTGTTACACATGTGGGAACACTGGTCATAGAGCCTTTGAATGTCCATAATCACAACAGGACCATGGAAGAAAGAGTGAGGAAAAAAACCACATTGCCCAAGCTGATGAGAAGAGCATAGTATCACCTCAACATACAGAAATACCGGAACAAGGAGAGTATCTCATGATGAAGAGTGTTATTAAAATCAAAAAAGGAAGAACATGAGCCAGCACAAAGGAAGAATATATTCAAGGCCATATGCAAGTCCAAAGGAAAATGTTGCAGAGTTGACAATCGAAGCAACAAAAATTTACTGTCCAGGGAGATGGTGGGGAAGCTTTAAATAAAGAGAATCAAATATCCCAAGCCAACAAGGTCACATGGTTTTAGAAGGAGCATCAATTCCTAGTAAGTGAGCAATGTTTAGTGGATTTTCAAATGATGAAGTATTGTGTGATATTATGCCCTTGCATGCTTGTCACATCTTTTTGGGTAGACCATGGCAATGACAAGAGGGCTATACATGATGGCAAGATGAACACATACACCACTGTAAAAGATGGGAAGGAAATTACATTGAGCCCATTGAAGGAGAAGGGAGAGGAAGTGGACAGCAGTCCAAAGGTATGTTTTGTTTTTGAAAAGTAGTTTTTAAAAGATAAAAAAAAGGAAAGGAGTGTTATGTTTTTATTCCTAAGCTTGCAAAAGTTAGGATAGTGAGGGAAGAGGATGAAGTTCCACCAGAAGTGAAAATTACTAGAAGAATATGCTGAAATTGTTTTACAAGAGTTGTTGGATGGGTTACCACCCATAGCAAGTATTAGTCATCACATGGATTTAATTCACAAAGCAAGCTTGCAAACAAGGCAGCATACAGGATGACACCAATAGAAAATGAGAAAGAAAAGAAGCAAGTTCAAAAGCTGTTAGATAAAAATTTGATAAGGCAAAGTTTGAGCCCATGTGCACTACCAACAATATCTATTAAGGATGGCGAATGGCGTATGTGTACAAATTCACAAGCCATCAACAGGATAACAATGAAGTACCAATTTTCATTACTCTGAATGGATGATTCGATGGATTGCCTAAATAGAGCCAAATATTTCACAAAATATGACTTGAAGAGTGGGTTATCATCAAATTCAAATTAGAGAGGCGAATGAATGCAAGACCACATTCAAGAGAAAGGATGGATTGATCGAGTGGCTATTCATGCCATTCAGATTGACCAATGCACTAAGAACTTTCAAGAGGTTGATGAGAAGGTATTGAAGCCCTTTCTTGGTAACTTCATAATTGTTTATTTAGATAACATTTTGATTTTCAGGAAAATGAAAGAGAAACATTTGAAGCATTTAAGGTTAGTCCTGCAAAGATTAAAAGAAGAAAAGTTGCTAATCAATATGAAGAAGTGCAATTTTACGAAAAACAAATTGGTGTATTAGGGATTTGTCATTTCCCAAGAAGGTTTGAGAATAGATCCAAACAAAGTCAAATCCATTGTTGTCATGTCCCCGAAATTACGACAAAAAAATCTAACGTTGAAATATAAAATGAATAACAATATAAATTATCAAAAATATAAAGAGGAAAACTAGCAACCTTATTATAACTATAATTATAATTATCATGAAATAATATTATAATTAAAATAATCGAATATAACAACATAAATATCAACAATTTAATTATTATTACAAAATAGAATATGCATATAAACTAATATAGAAAATAAATATTAAAAATATATACATACAAATACTAAACAATTTAGCATTATTATAATCATTATAATATAATAAACTTTAAATAAAAATATATAAACTAATATAAATGAAAATATAAACTAATATGTTATAAATTCAATTTATAACTATATTTGAATAAATAAAATGAAAACAGAATAAATATTAAAAATATATTAACCATTTAATATAACATAAAATAATAAATATATTATATTACAAAAGGAGAAAGTAACATGTATAAAGCAACGATTAATATATTTCAAAAGGGTGCAGTTAAAGAATAGTTAAGACAGCAAAAGTCACCCCCTTACAAAAGACACGTCTCTCTAAGAGACATAGGGATATAAAAAGACAAGGAGATCGGGGAATAAAGAGGGGAACTTTAGCATAGAAAACATTGGAATATATTCTAAATCAAGCGAATCATTCCAAAAAGATATTTCTAATTTCTCTAGCCATGATACCTGGTTATTTATATTCATCATCATCGCTGTGAAGAAGAAGGGATCGCTGGGAAGAACAAAAGAAACGGACTGGGTCTGCAGGTTGTTGACAGGTAATTGATTTTGGTTTGCAGCAATAAGTAATTAAATATATGTTAAGATCAGGCAATGTAAATAAATAAAAATTGAATGGATATTTAAGACTTTGATAATGTGTGTATCATTCACCTGTATATTTAATATATATATATGATAAGTATATATATAAATATTAAATATAACAAGGGATTGCTGTATATACATTCATATGATAAATAGATTATTTACATTGAGATACTCACCTAACCAATATGATCTCTTAATATCTTTGATGAATTCATGTTTCTATAAATTCTCATAGCATAGTATAATTATGGATAACTTGTTAGTATGATAATCATTAGATGCAATTGTTTATATCATCAAACAATCATGTAGATGGTTGAGGGGAGGAACCAATAGGTTGAGTGGATACTAGATTCCTCTCTAGGTACGCCACTCCCCGGATCGGATGACTGAGTGTCATGCCATCGGGAGCCAAGGGGGTGATATTCACTCTTGGGCTTGGAGAGAGCGTCTATGAGCCTCCTATGGTAATTTACGAGGCTTATCCCCCTCTTGTTTGCTGGCCTTTTCTAACCCTTCATTTGAGCATAGTTTTCTCCCTTTGTCTAGAATTATTTGGTCCTCGTGTCTAGACATTGTGGTAAGCGCCTTAGAATTGGGATTATTGCAAAAAAGAACACCAGCATAAGGGTGGATGCTTGGAAGCAAGTCCAAATCATATGTGTTGGTTGGCTCCCAAAAAATGTAAATTGTAGATGAAATTTAACTTTAACTAGAAAGCTTGTAGCATGAATGAGAAATTTCAATAAAAGATGAGAAAAATGAAGCTTTAATGTGCCACATCCAACATTGCTTTTAAGGAAAACTCATCCGTCAAGGAGCCCTTGAAGACCCTTCTTTCAACAATATAAATTCATGCATGCTCATGGTAAGCAAATCATGGCCAATGTGCAATAAAAAAGCAACAATTCTTCATACATAATAGAATTTAATCATTTAACTAGTTTGAACCTTGATTAGATGCTCCTCACAGGCCTTTGAACCTAAGTACCTCTTACTCTAATCCTACTTGACAAGAGGCACGTTCCTCCACTATCAATGTCACCAATAATATAGCTCACTATCACAATCATATTCAGCAAGTATCCTCTCACATTTGCACTCAACATTCATCTTTTTCATCCTTATAAGAAGCAAATAGAAATCTAGATGTAAAGATAGGTCTTTACAAAGGGGCATAAAGTACTTCTTCATAGGATTCCACATTTTTTTTATGTGTAACAACCCAACACCAATTCCTTAAAATCTCTTTGAAGAACTAAAAATGAAAAATAGAGGCAAGACCTTCTATTCTATAGCATCAGGTCCCACGAGGCCTCCCATTAGACCCTCATGTGCCTCTTGAAACACATTTATGACTACTTGCTTCAACACGTTGTCCTTAGTGTTTGATTGGGCTCACTTTTGCTCATAAGCCCATTAATCAACTAAAAGGTTCAAATCTTAACTATTAATTTCCTTCATTTTTTGAATTACCTTGTAGACAAATAATTACCTAATTCTCATATCAAGATGGCACAACAGCAATAAAAAAACAAATAAGCATTTGCAAAGTCTTCATTCATACCTTTGGTTGGCTTGCCTAACTAGATTCTTGATAGTTGATCACCAACTTTTGTCAAGTCAAAACAATTACTTTACTGGTGACAAATGAATTCTTGTAAAAACATTAACCACTTACTTACCTATTCTTGAATCATAGGTTGTTTACCAAGCACAAAAATGCCTACTAGTTGACAAAGAACTCAAGCGTATTCACCAAGAGGTAATGCTGAAATTTATCAATAGCAAATATCATCTTGAGGGCCCCAAATTGTTGTGTTGTATCTGTTTATGTATCTAAGAACAATCAACTAATATAATATAAAAGGTGGTCCAATCCATGAGTTTAGTCTTATTGCTAAGGCATTCCCATTTGCAAAATTTGAGACATCAACATGAACATGGAACTCCTTGTCCGAGTCTGGTTATGCCTAAATTAGAGAAGCAATGAGGTCAGTCTTAACCTCTTAGTGCTTTGTCTTGCTCCTCCAACCATTCAAACAAAATTCCCTTCCTTGTCAACATGTCTAGAGTGTGAAAAACTTAGGGAAACTCCATATGAATCATTAGTGCAAATTTGCATGTTCCCAAATGATCTCAATTATGCAAAACCTTTAGGAGCCTCCATCTCTACTACAATCTTGATCTTGTCAAGATTTGTCTTAACACATAATATCATCAAGAATTTTACCTTGACGTAGTATGTAAAATGACACTCCTTGGTGTTCAATAGTAGTTTGGCTTCCTAACACAATTCCATACACTCAGCAAAGGATGGAAGGTGCATCCTTAAATCATAGTAAATAGACCTATTGCTCAAGAGGGTTTTGAAGCTTCCACTTTGCATCTTCTCCAATATACATTGAATAATTTTTCATAATGTACTTAGAGCATTGTAGATAATGAATGTCATCTTATTATAGGCATAGACTCCATCCTCCACTTTAAAAGGGGTTTATTTTATCCTCTTTGCATATGCTACTCTAGTTGTACCTAGAAAAACCATTCATGAACAAGTGTATTTAATGCCTTGCAACCTCTTCTAGAATGAAGTCCATAAATGAGATATATAGGGGTATTTGGTTGTTACATTGTTCAAGCTTATGTGGTCTACACACAACCTTATTTTTCTAGATTCATTATCCTAACTAATCAAGATAAGAGATACCTATTTACTAGTCTCCACTTCGAATATGATAAAAGCAACCAACATCGCCTCAATTGAGCTTGGACCATACATAGCTCTTATTCATCCAATTTAAATAGGATTGTATAAAAGCAAAGCTCTACCAACACTCACTTAAAGTCTTTATAGTTTATACTTCCCAAAAAAAGGTGTCTTTACAATCCATGAATATTGTGAATCTTGTTGCTTGAAGTATCAAATCCCATTCATCACCTACATAATCATTAGGGTTGCATTGGGGCCCAAGATTACCCTCAAAATAATTGACTCTTTGTACTCTATGTACACCACATTTTCAAAGTTGTGTACAAGAATTTAATCAAACATGGCAGTATACACCTTATACTAAGTATACTCTAGAGCGTAAGCCAAGTGTGATGTGGACAATGTAGAATGATTCACTAGAATTGCATTCCCCTTATAGTCTTAAGCAACCTTCTTAACTTTGATCTCCATGATCTCTAGACGATTGCAATTGGGTTGAAAGACCTCATAATCCTTTATCTACCACTGGAATATGACATCTTAGAAAATTTGTTTCACCCTCGGAGCATCATTAGAAATCCAACACTCCTCCATCATTAGGCTTCATTATGCCCCTATGATTATAATCTTTAGAGTCTACACCCAAAGAATCAAAAGATGCGAACTCATCATTAACTACTTGACTTTTAAGATTTATTATGTCACCCATGTCCATGTTGCCTATAGAGTGAATATGATTCTTCCAATTGTCTTCAACTTTGACCACTATTAACAATTTGCGATCCAATAATCCACAAAACCCCTTCTTTCATAAGGAAATGTCCACAAACTTTAACATGACTTATTGGATCCCAATAAAAAGAATTGTCCCATGGGCACATCCAAGATTTTGATGGAGCATTGATCTAGCCCCACAATTTGAATGATCATATGCCAAATAGTGGTCTCCCCTAGCTTCTACCATGTCTCCTTGAGCAGAAGACTCACACTTGAGCATCCATCCCCAATAAAATTCTAAGAGAGTTCTCCCTAGCATCTCCATGTGTACCATAGTCAATTTCCTTGGAAGACAAATCATCAAGTACACCAAGTTAATCACCTAATCACACAAAAGAGAGATGTTCAAATATCTCTAGTTGTTGCATCTTGGTTTCCCTAATGCATACGACTCGCGACTCAATTGGTTATTAATGCATGCCTATCACTACCTTCATTCTTCGACTGTTGCTTCCTCAAACTCTTCTTTGTTTTTGGGTTAATGTCTTGCACCTTATTGTGATTGATACACAATTCATTGACCATGAGATTCAAAAAATCTGTTTGGTTGCTACCATTGTTGCTATTTTAGCATCTATAGTTGTTTATGTAGGTTGTGTATATATTAGCGAGTATCCTACTACTTGGAAGACCTCACAAGACATTTTCTTAGAACAATTTTATCTAATATGACTTTTTGTTTTGTAGTTTGTGCACCACAAGTCCTTGTCTTTATTCATTTGTTCTTTCAATTCATCATCATTCTTAATATGTCCTTCATAAAAGAGTTCTTCAAATGTGGGATTATCTTCAAGTTATATGGAAAGTCTTTAATATATAGCCCACTACATGGAAAATCTTGCTAAACATCTTCTTAGGACAATATTCTCTAGTATGAACTTTTATTTGCAATCTATACACCACAATTCTTTGTTGTCTTCTTCCAACTTCCTCATCATTCCCAACATGAACTTCAAAGGGCCTCTACAAATGTGGCTTCATCTCCAAGTTATATACAAACAATCTTTAATAAAGTGGCCCACAACTAGCAAATCTCACAAAACATTTTCTTAAGGCAATTTTCTCTACTATGATCCTCTCTTTTGCAATCTATGTACCACAAATCTTCTTTGTCTGCTTTCAACTTCCTCACCATTCTTAGCATGTCCTTTCAAGAGCCTCTACAAACATGGGTTTATCTTCATCACTTTAATCAACATTGTCACTATACAATCAAAGATCAAACAAACATTTTGTTTTTACATTTTTTTATAATTATTGAAATATTCAATTAGTTTCATCTTCTTTCACAAAGATTGTATCAACCTTTTTATGAACCACCATTTCTTCAACAATCTATTGATTCCTTCTTTAAATTTCCCAACAAATCCATAAGTCTTCTATTATATGCACATAATGACTTGTACCTACCATGTTGGGTGGTGTATATTTCCATTGCAATCTAATTATCATCTCAAAGCAACCTAAATTTATTTTCAAACACCATTCAAAGTTTCTTTAATGTGTTCTTCTCCTTAGTAATATTTTCACATACTAGTCAATCATCCAACCTCTCGTGTAGCTGACCATAACCAATATTGGTCATCAACCCAAACAATTGCAATCCAAATTGTTTTGCATGTATAGCAATATGAGGAACAACATCCTAAAACACATTACCAATCAACATCAAAGTCTTTTGTCTTTTCGACTAAGGCCTCATTACATGACACTGTTGTATTAGTCTCTAGACAATGCTCTTCCTAGCAAATCTCCTTCCTCTAGAAAGTCTATCTCGCAAGTTGATGTTGTCTTAGCACTTCATACCCATCTTGACCTCCAAGTATTCCATTGATCCAAGCAATCCATGCAGCACTTCACTCTCTTCAAACCTTATATGATTCAATGGTTCTATTTATCTTCAATTGTCAAAGAATTATAGGCTCCTCTTAATTATTGATATATGGGTTATCAATACGTCATGCGTTCACTACAATGGCTAAAGACAAAAAAAAAAAAAAAATCTTACTGCAATAAGGACAAACTATCACGATGAGACATCATGCTCTATCGCAAGACAAAAACTTCCTTTATAATAGGGGTGAACTCTCAGCTACCTCCTCCACAATGCCTTCTAACCTAAACAAATCAGTAAGGTATGCATCTCCTCCATGATGAAGGGACAAGTTCCCTACAATAGCAATTAACTCATTATTAGTGAGTAGTGGACTTGCCAACTATATCTAGAATCCTTCTTGCTTGTTTTGGTTTCAGCCTTGGTTTTGGGGTTGTGCTTGATTCTCTAGTAGCAACACATTGGTTACCTCCTGCAACCTCTACCTGTGCTCTCTTTGTCCCACAAGCAAATTTGATCTTCTTATTTCTTGTATATCTGCCTGATGCTAATAATGTCTCGTTCTGCCTTTAATCAAGCTCAAGGGCAGTACTTCTTTCTAATTTATTTTCACATGATCATTCTTCTTCAATTCAACACTTCTTTGAGTTATTGTGCCCTTGTAAGACTCTCTATCATTTTGGTTCTCATTCTTCTATGGTAGATTCATCTAGGAGAACAATGTACTTAATCTAGGTAAGTTGTTCATCAACTTATCAATAAGCTCACTAATAACCGAGCTGTCCAAAATGAGACACCTACATGTCTTGAGAGACTCCTCTCATACAAAATCTTTGACTACAAGATCTCATAGGATGAGAAATCTTTCATTGATTGCTCTTCCCTTTTTGGGTTTGTTTGAGTAGGTTTGACCAATTCACTCTTAATTATATGTCTCCATCTTGATGTATCATTGATAATTTATCAGCAGTGCCGTACCTAAACTGAACTCATAAAGTCAAACAAATCCAATTATGTTACGCTGATAAATAAGAACACAAAATATTAAAACATAAGAAAGTTTCAATAATTGCACATAATAGGGATTGAATAAGAGTTGCAACATTATTTATATACCAAGTACTGTACATTTATGGCTATATAATAGCGTGTCAGTGCTCCTTCCCTTGACTAAGACCTCCCTAAATAGAGTGGTGTAAGCCAAGAGGTGTGTCGGGTGGACCACAACCACCTTGGTACCAAACAAGGCTAACTCAAACATAATCCTCTAGGGAAGCCGAACTGTCGCTTGCACACTCATCACTACCAGATGCTAGGGAAAGTGAATCATCGATCATTACAAAGCTAAACCATTTTGTAACCAATCTTGATTGTAATTAATCTTTCTCGTAACTGTCTATAAACCAGTATTAGAGTTAACATTAAGAGGTTGACACACAACTGTTCCACCCCTCAAGTTCACCATAGTTATTTTGTCCCAGCTATGACAAATCTTCTTGGATTCCCGTCCTCAAGTATTTAATTAGAGAATGATCATTCTCAGTATACCAGTATATTGCACCCATACACTTTACATGTTTATGGTGAATAAAAGAGCACTATTTTGCTTTCTCCTAGACTTTCATGAATGTGTAATAATTGTGTTTGTATTTAATTGCATATTCACAGTAGTACAATAGATTACAAGTTAGTTTAGTATGTTGTCCTCTACACCACCAACTTGGGCCCTGTAGTAAGATCATTTCTGGTCTTGAAACTGGATATACTCATGTTCATATAAAGTTGTTAGGCAGTGTCCTTAGATAATCTGGAATTCTGGAGCTGATCAAGTTTTTAATAGAATCCTATCACTTGCTTGAAACTTAAGTTTGACAACTTTTTTACTTCCATTTACAACTACTAAGATCTTTTTTACTTCCAAACACTATATGGCCTTAAAAAAGAATGGAGAAATACACAATTAATAGTTGCAACTAAAACTTTTGGACATAGCATTATTTACCGTTTTCATATAGAGTACTTTAAGCTATATAAATAAGCTGGTTATAAAGAATCATTTAACTGAGAACCACAGATCTGAAGTCCATGCATCACATGAATGCCCACCTATCAGCCAAGTGATTAATGTAGCATTCATATAAGAGAGTGATCCTATGCCATGTCATGCCATTTGGGTCTGCTGTTAGAGTGATGACTCATTTCTGGATCTGGTCATCCAATGTATCAACTAATTCATACTTGAATCATGCAATTTATTACTGTAACATGTTTTGCTTAAGGAGACAATATTCACACTTGAATGGAAAGCTTGCCAAAGTGTTGAAATGAAAACAGCAATTGGAACAGACAATCAAGCATGGAAAGATGCAATCCAGAGTCCAACACAAGGAACAAAAGATATATCCTGGACAAACATAGTAGGTGTTAAAACCCTGTAAATTGGGGTGTACCTCCTTCAAGCCACCAAAATCAGCAAGCTTGCATGCCAAACTCTACTTTGGAACCTTAAAGATCGTTGCCAATTTTCAAGGCTGAAAGTGCCAAAGGGCTTTTTAAAGGGTACATACCATAGCTAGAGCCCAACATTTTGTTTTACATCCAACTCTCTATCTGTCTGCTGCTTCTTTTTACTTCTACATATTGGTCTTTAACTCTGAATTGTGAGTATGAGTGCCTTGTTTTAGTTTTTTAGCATGTCTTGGTCTTCTATCATGTCATATGACTGCAATTGATCCAATTCCAATAACCTCATGCTAATGGCCACTAATATGAAATGCCAAATTCATGGTGTTTGTCTAATTTATATTTTTGTCATTTTGTTGCTAAATTGTGAGTGTTCTAAGTCAGATCAATGCTTTTTATTAGGGCATATACCCTATCATTGAACACCTAAAAATTAATTAATTGCAACACAAAATCCAAAAATCCAATGTCAATTTCGCTTAAACTTAGATCTACGTCCTCAATCACCGGACATCTCTCACCAAAATTCTTCCCAGTTTTGTAAGATGGATGAACCTACAACTAAGAAATCTGGCAAGCCCAAACCCAAGAGCCTACTCTTGTAAATAAAATAATAAAACATTAATTAGACATTCAAGCTAACACTGAGTTAGACCTCCTGTTCATGGGTTAGTAATCTCTAAGAATAACAGAAGAGAGGAAAAATGGAAAGCCCCATTGCAGCATGGGAAGTTCAACTTTGATGGAACTTCTTGTAGTAACCACCGACCAGCACAAGCTGGTTATGTGTTAGGAGATGCCTCGGATGATTTTGTGTTAGGCTCTCACAATTTAAGTATTAAAACAAAACAATGAAGCTGAGTTGGAGGCACTCCTAGCTGGTTTGATTTCACTGTACTCTGAAGGGATTCGTGAGTTTTTTAATTGTTAAAATGCTTTGAAAAAGAGCATTGCCCAAAATTGGAAGCTTTGCTCCATTATGGAAGTTCTTATTTAGAAACGTAAATTTGATTTTGTGGAGATGCTTCACTGCTATAGGGGGCAAAATAAGTTGCCAATCTATTGGCCAATCTGGGAATATATCTTTCTAATGTTTCACCCCTGGAAAGCCATGACTGATTGGGAAGGTCTATCTAAGCTAATTGGGGATGACTGCCCACAAAAATTACAAGGTGCTTTCTGTGCTCTCCATAGACTTGCATTTATTACTCTTGATGCCTTGTATGGGCAGGCATGGCTGTGTTTGGTGTGTTGGCTGTGCACATGTATTGGCTGGTAATGCCTGAGGCTTCCATTATTAGTATGATCTTTTATGTAAGCTTAGTTGAATGATATAAGGTGACACATGCATGGTCTCTTCCTATCAGATAATCTTGCTCACTTGGCATGTTGGCGTGCTTTTTACAGGGTTGTGAGTGGTGCAATTGTGGCATGTATAGCCTGACCACAAGGATATTTTTCATAGCAGAGCGAAGAGTAGGCTCATCTCAAGACCCTCTATGCAAAGTGGGTGTGACCAACCACAGGCTAAAAAGGATTTTCCATCATCACGTCTATGCTAAAAGTGATAAAATCGATTATGGTCAAGGAATTGAGGATGATGGTACACATCATTCTCAAGCATCAATTTTGGCTGACTTCAAGGAGAAATCAGGGGTTATGGTCCAAAATGAGGATGTGAAAGGAAGCATAGAGGAGATTCTAATGTGGTCAATGAACGATATCAAGGAGACTCTAGTTCTAAGTATGCAGGATTTAGTGAAGCCCCAAAGTGTGCCAGAGAGTCCAGCATATAAGGCCATGTGCAAAGAATTAATAGACCTCACCCAGGATGTGGACAACCTCAAGGATTTTTGTTACAATATGCAAAATAGTAAACAACAACACAGTTATTTCTCACAATAAGGGATTAGTAGAGACTACCAATGGCCACACCCTCCCATGCTTAGAGAATGACAATTTGATTTGCTTATTTAGATGGGTGGAAGAGATTAAAAGGATTCAAATGGAAGAATTGGAGGTGATTGTGTTTGGGAATGGAGTTTATAACAAGGCTTTCAATCAATGGAAGACTGCTCCAGGCTGTTCTGGTGTTGCCCACTAGGGTATCTTTGAACTCCATTGATATTGTATTATGTTTCTATTGGTAGCTAGTGCTTTGCTTTCGGTGTCCATTGCATTGTAAGTTTTGTTGCTCATTTATTTTTATTCCCCTATCCGTTTGGTGGTATTTTATAGGCTATCTAGTTTCAACACAGATTTTGTTTGTTAGTCACCTGGCTTATGTCCATGTCTATTCTGACTACCATTGGGTTGTGTTAGCAAGATTTTGGTAGTATTTTTGGTTCGGTTTTTTTAGATTAAGGGTTTGAGGCCTTTTAATAGAAGCCCAATACTTTTATCAAAAAAAAAAACCTAGCTCTACACCATGAGATATAAAAAAATTACCCCCTACTAAAAACTGGTGTTTTCATCATGACTATACATGATAGACAATGAAACAGATATGTATTGACAATTTCACTTCCAATTTCAATTCTAGAGGCTTCTAGAGCATATAGAGGACCATAGAAAATCTATTTGAAGAACAAACATTGGACTTGTGAAGAGCAACCAAGTGCTGTAATTTCTGATAACTATACTTGTTTGTTTGATTAATAATTATTGACTAGACGAGCAATTACCGCTACCAACTGTTTTTCCCTTTCTGTAGTTTTCCAAGATAAAATTTAGTTGTTACATAGTCTATTTTCCATTTCATTTACTTTCCAGCTCTCCATCTTCATTAGCATCTACATTCAGCCCACTAGTTCCTCGAAGAACCATCATTTGATAAGATCAAGTAGCAGAGTAGAATTAACATTGTCATTTGATAGATTAAATTAGTACAGTAGAATGAACATTGTCATTTGGGAATTCCAAGTAGCTCAGTTGTTGTGACTGGTTTGGTTTGATATATTCTACTCAAAATCAAAGAGATTACAAATAAATTAGTATCAGAGCTACAAGTTCCTTGATGCTTGTAAGTAGATCTGGGTGACTCCAAAAAAAAATTCTGTGCATGACCATCTTTTCCAACTTCTTCTCAAGTCATTGCAGGATACTATTTGCAAGGTAAAGCCATGACAAAACCACAGAAAAAGAAGCTTTAAGATATCCAAAAAAACCTAGAGCAAGTATTATGAGAGACAAAGCTCCTTGTGAGGAAGTACCCCACTTGAGGGAAAGAATAGACAAGTTGCAATCTAAGAAAATAGACCAATCAGATTTCTTTATTGGAATCCTTCAGCAAATACAACAAAAATTGATTATTAAGAGTGGATTGCTATCAAAACTCCACGACAAAGAGAAAGAGGGGTCTATAAGGAAGAATGGAGCAGCCTTTAATCAAGAAGAAGAAAATATGAAAGAGGTATGCAAAGAGGAGACCCATGATCAAGTTTTCTTCAGGGATTTAAAAATTAAAATCTACTGATTCCACCAGCAAATTTGAAAGGCATACCAAGGGTATAGGCTCCAAATTACCAACAAGGATGGGATATGATGGCAGAGGACTTGGAAAGGATGGCCAATGAATACTTCAGCTCACAATAGTAAAGGAAAGGCCACCATTTAAGGGCCTTGGTTAAGCATGGAGACTGAAGAAAGCTCTAAGAGAGGTTCCACTCCATGTACAAATCAAGGACAGCCAAAGAGAGGTAACAATTCACCTAGCATTATTTTTGTAAAGCCTTAAAGTGATTGTAAGTTTTCTTCAAAGAATGAGCAGCAAATCCAAGCAAGAAGAGGAGAGCGAGATTCTACCCCAAGAGAACAAAGAAGAACCCCAAAGTTGAGGACACCTTCAAAGAGGGAGGAGCAAAGAATGACACTCCACAAAAAGGATTAGGAAAGATGAAATGGAGAGATTCCACTCCACCTACTTCACAACTAGCTAAGCCCAATAAAGAGGTATGAGGCCATGTGGAAAAACAAGGTAAAGAGTCCATCTTACATTTCATTTGCAGAAAATTGCAGAAAAGGACACATTGCATAAAAATGTAGGTTTCGTGTGCCTTGCACTAGTTGTGGAAGAAGTAGCCATTGTAGAGTGATGTGCAAAGCAAACACCACCAAGAAACATACATTCCATAGCAAGGATGGAAAAACAAGAAGTCACCCTCCAAGACAAAGAGAAGAGAAAGATCAAGACACACTTAGAGAGGTAACAAACAAGTTGATTTGAGTATGTGCAAAGCTAACAATTATTGCTCTCATTGTAACATTGAAGAGCATTGGGATGGCAAGTGTTGGAGGTTCCATCCAAAGCTTCACCCAAAGAATGGCAAAAGCAAAAGCAAGCAGCCACAAGGGAAAAGTACACCAAAGCACCAAATTCAAAAAGAAAAAAGCTCCCGGCAGGGTCTGCACCACCATTGAATGGCAAGGGTATGTCCTTTTGATACATGGATAGAGCATGATTTGCAAAGGAAAGAAGAGTGAATTGCTTTCATTGTATGGGAATTTGAGAGGCACTCCAATTTTTTCAAGTTGCTAATTCCACTTGTAGAGCAAGCAAGGAGTATGTTTCAATCACTAAGGGCGGAGTTTGAGTGGCATGTTCACTTGGAGTAAAGGTGGGACAAGCAAGAAGAAAATGTATGAGCTAATGAGTAAATTTCAGCCTTCACATTTCTCACAAATTGTTGATAAATTGTCACAATCACTTGTTTGAAAGCAAAAAAGGGTAAGTGTGATGCTTGCTGTATGATGGTATAAGTCTTCAAGCAATATGAGCAAACTCAGTAGCATGGACAGCTTGATGGAAACATTTTTCAATGTTGTAGGCAGGTATGTTTCCGGAAATATGTAGTTGCAAAAGTGCAGTTTTGCTCCACTTGTATGGTCAAGTAGGGGTAAAGCATATGAAATCAGAATTTTCAATTTTGGCAACATGGGCAGCACTGTGAAATACATTTGGGTATTGTAGGCATGTGGAATTTCATTGATTGCATGAGGGCATATGGCTTCTAGCAAGATGGGTAAATTTGGGTAGTATGAGCAGTGCTATGAACATGTTTATGAGTGTTGTAAGCATACTTATTTCTATTCCATGCAAATGTGAACCTTGTAGCATGTAGCTTGTTTCACTTGTTGTATGATATGACAAGGAGAAGGAACTATTTCCACTTGTATAGGCAAATAGAAAAAGCACTTTGCTTGTAATAGATGAGCATAAGGACATCCACGAGCATAACAGTAATGTTATTCATTATTGTATTTTTCAACAAAATCTTGTCACAGCTGTAGCATGCGCATAGTTTTAGAATGAGGAATGATTTTCTATCACTATAAATATTATAAAATGGCCTTCATTATGTCAAGTGATACAATAAGATAAAGGTTTATATTTAACAATGGTTATGCAAAAACAAGAAGTTGTAGTATCTTTATGGCATTGTGATATGCCCTTCATTAACACGGATTGCAGCAGAAGGAGAAATTTTGTGGCGACAAGTCATATGTTGTAGCATGAAAAGACCAACGTTGTCACATGGTTTCTATTCCATGGCAATCACTATAGCATGTTGTATGCATCACAAGGAGTTGAAGAATCCAAAAAAGTGTGATTCACTATGGAAGCAAAACCCTCCACAAGTTGAGATGCTTTGCTTATTTTTTTATATTACAAATAAATCTAGGCTATTGAAAGGACCTTCAAAAGATCCATCACGATCATCCCCATCAACATTCCACATTTTCTCACAAAAGTAACTTTGCTGAAATAAAGGGCATGCAGGCTCCAAACTAGTGAGCTAAAGCTTTTAAAATGTTTTTAGTTATTGACCTTACCTTATATCCACAAAAGAGTATTCTAATTCCTTTCTTTGAGGAAAATCTTTTATAAATTTTCACTTCCTTTTATGTGCAATATTCCTCTTTTGGCTTAAGCCTTCTTTGCTTTACAAGGCTCATGCATCCCTTTTAATGTATGAAACTTAGCTTTACATTGTATTTTATGCTCCATATTTTTAACTAGAGGTACTACCTCTCAAGGCTTACATAAGCGAGCATGAAATAAAAATTACAATAATACAAAAGCAAAATATTTAGCTTTTAACTTTAGCAATTTTTTATCCACAATCAAATAACTTGATATTTCCTATGGGCAAGCCGAAGGCATAAAGAACCTAGAACTATAGTAATTAAGCATTAATTTAAACTAGCAAAAATTTGGCTAAAAAATCAATGTTAACTATGCCTAATCTTAAAACCAAGCCTACATCAGCAATCTAATCCTCAAACCTTACAACCTTTACATTGTGATGATATGATCGATCTAAATTAAAAGTAAGGTCAATTATATTTCTATTCTTAATGTCACATCCCAGCTTGTAATGACTGGAATATTATTGAGCAAATGTCAAATATTAATTGGAGTCGTTATTAATAAAACTATTTTATTAGTGACTATTAAGAATGCGTATGTTTCATTATTTCTTGTAAGAAAAAAATGAAATGACTAGTGCGATTGATTATATTTTATGAATAGCATGTTTACTGGGATTGACATGTTTTGAAATTAATTAACAACATACTAACTACTCTTTTCTTCCATGATGTTATAAGGATAATCTCCTTCACGAAGGCCATGATCCAAGGGAGAGTATCATCCAGAAGAGGAAAACAAATTGAGTGGATGTCAACATAGAAATGAAAACCTAAGCACACCAATGTCTGATGGATTGTTCACCTTGAATCGTTTTAAGCTATGCTACTAAGTCCCTTAAGAACCATCGTACCTATATGGGTCCAATCCGGTCTAGGTCCAAGTTTGAGGCCAGTTCTCCCTAAGGTTTGCCCAGGGTACAGCCAAGGAACTCGGGGTGCCTAGGCAATACATTGGTTGAACCCGTGCCGAACTTGGCTAAACCCAATGGGACCCACAATGCCTAGGCACAGAAATTTTATAAAAAACACTTTTTTCACATTTTTTTAAACAAAAAAATCTCTCAAAAGCACAAATTTTCCCTAAAGCGAGGGTATATCAGTTGTTTTCTTTCATTTCACAAACACAAAAGACCAAAACAGCATTTTTTGCCTCCAACCTATCATTGTTGGGTTTTGAAGGTTCTTCATTTAATTCGAAGGTGAGGGCTATAGGAGAGGTAAACCTACACCAACAGAGGAGAAATAACTACACAAAGAAAATTTAACCATCAAAGGTGAGTGAATAATTATTTTGAAGATTTTTTTAGTTTCTTTCTTTTTTAATTTTGAAATATTTGTGAACTTTTTATGCACAATAAGAGGTTATAATGCTGATTTTATTTTATGTTTTAAGTTCTAAGGTTGTAAATTTGTAGTGTTTTTTGTTTTATGTTCATACAGAATGGCTGGTAGTTCCAATTTAGTTGCCCCCAATGAAGAGAGTTCATTTAAATTTGATGCAGTGTCACCTCTTTGGCAACATACAATAATGATTAAACAACTTCCTGGTGGTGGGGGTTATTGTTGGCATTGTAGCCAATGTGGAACTGAGTATAAGAGTTTGTACATGCAAGTGAAAGCTCACTTGTGTGCTATTCCCTGCTTGGGAATAAAAGCTTGTCCTGAGCTGAATAAAAAAGAGTTTCCAAAGCAACAAATAATTGGGTATATTAAAGAACAAGAGGATGTTGACTTGTTAAGTAGTAGATCAAAGGAAAGAGCACATCCTCTTGCCAAAAAAAAACTTGCAAAAATCTCCTAGTGGCTAATCACAATTGACTGACTCACATCCTTTCATGTCATTGCCACCATCTTCCCAAGAAGAGAATGTTTTGCGTAAAAGAAACCCATTGAAAAAAGCCTTCAAGAATGAAGCAAGGGAGGTTGCAGATGAGAAAATTGCTCGTTGCATTTATGGAAATGGGCTTCCTTTAAACCTTGTCAGATTACCATATTGGCAAGATATGGTAATTGCTATTGCCAATGCACCTACTGATTACATTAGTACTAGTTATTGAGAAAATTGCTCGTTGCATTTCTAATGGATGGGAAAACTGCAAAAATAAACCACTAATCAATGTCATTGCAATGTCCCATAAAGCAATGATGTTTTTGAAGTCAATGGATTGTGAGGGGCAAGTTAGGGATGCAACTTTCATGGCCATTATCCTCATAGAATTCATTGAAATGGTGGTCCCCAAAAATATCATCCAAGTCATAATGAACAATGCTAAAAATTGTAGGGCAGCTAGTTCTATAGTGAAGGGTACATATGGGCATATTTTTTGGACACAATGTGTTGTCCACTCACTCAATTTGATATTGCAAATGATTGCCATAGAGATCGAGTGGGTAAAAAAAATCTACACAAAGGCTAAGGAGATTCAAATGTTTATGACTAATCAACATATGTCACAAGGAATCTTCGGGACCTTACCCAACTTGGAGTAGTTGAAGGTAATTTAAATTTTATTTTTTAGCATATTTTTTAATTTTTTAACAAATGATATGCGACAAGTCATCTATCTTTTAATATTTAATTTGTATTTTTTTAACACCATGTTAAGTTGTTGAAACTCGACTTAAATCACATACAATCATCTTAAGACGACTTGTGAAGATGTGAGATGCATTGAGCACTATGGTCATCAACAGTCTTTGGAGTGTATGGAGGAAATCCAATACAAAGAGAGCCCAAAAAGTCAAAGCATTGATGCTAGATAATGAGTGGTGGGCTCGTGTGGAATATGCTTTGAATTTCACCAAGCCCATCATCAACATGATTAGGTATGCTAATACAAATCACCCATGTTTGGGTGAAATTTATGTTGGCATGGACTCCATGGTTGAAAAAGTAAAGACCATAATAGAAGTCGAGGAGCACAATCCAACAGAAGCATTTTTTAAAAGAGTGAAAAGGATCATTGTTGACTTTTGGAACAAGATGACCATGCCCTTGCATCTCCTAGCATTTACTTTGTCCCCAAAGTATTATGGCAAGAGATAATTTCCTTGCCAAGGAGGGTGGCAACATATACGGATGAAGAGGTTGCTATAACCTAAAAAATTGCATTTAGGAGAATATTCTCAAATGTAGATATACAAAGTGTTGTCTTGAGTGAGTTTGGCCACACATATCTTCAAAGAATCATGATGTTTGCACTCTTCAAGATAAGTAAAAAAAAATGCTCATGAATGGTGGTACATACATGCCCAAGGTTCTATTTATATGCAGCCTCTTGCAATAAAAATTTTGTCACAAGTATGCATCTTATAATTTTTTGACTTTCTCGTTTTTCATTTGCTGCTATATATTATAATTTTATAAATTATAAATTTATGTTTTGTAATTGTAAATGACAAATATATGCGAAATCAATACATTGTGAGTTCTTCTTCAACTGAGCAGAATTGGAGTACATATTTCTTCGTCCACTTGGTTAAGTGTGACTGATTAGATGCAACAAAAGCTAAGGATTTGGTCTTTGTGCACTCCAACTTGTGTCTCTTGTCACATAAGACACCTAATTACAATGAGGGAGAGACAGAATTGGGAACAAACTCCTAAGTGTACCAACTTAGAAGTTACAATTGCACAGCTTGTCAAAGTTTCTATAGATGAGGCAACTTCTACATGTGATGCAGCTAGTGGGAGTAGCACTGAAGCTAATTAGGATTCAAATGAAATTGAACCAAATGTTGACTTTGATGCTTTTGATGAAGAGCAAAACGAAGATTATTAAATATTGATTGTAATTTTCATTGTGTATCAACATATGACAAACCGTTGAATTATGAATTTATGAGTATTTTCATTTTTGCAAATTATGAGGTATTTAAATATTTTGTTTATTAGCAATCATGCGTATCATTGTTTTTAAATTTTATAATATTAAATATTTTAATACATATTATGTATATATAGTTGTACCCGTACTCACACCTATACCAAAACTGGCAACTTAGGTTTTAAATGTGAGTTTGATGGTTCACATGTTTCTTTGTTGTTTGTAATGCATTTCATGTTTGTTGATGTTTTTATTTGGGTTGCAGTTTTCTATTAGATTGCTATCATACAATATTTTAGTTTTAAGCCTATTTGAAAACCTGGTTTTGTTGACATGTTCCAGTAACCCTTGTGAGTCATCTGAAACAACTTGTGTGGGGGTAATGGAAAGTATGAAGTTGTCTTGATGCCTTCTAAGCAATATTACATCTTCAACAAGCCAAGTGAACTATATTGTTTCATTATGGTCTTGTGACAAACTATGTTGAATAATCTTTTTCAATTTAACAGGCAAATGAAAAATGTGCAAATGACAATCATTTGGCTTAGGATCTTTTCACTTAAGAAAAATCAAGACTCGAGATATGAGATATCTCATCATTATTTAGATTTTACATTCTTGACTAATCCTAAGGGTTCGTGAGACTCCAAAACCCTAATGCTTGGTCAATAAGAAACACTCCCATATTTAGTTTTGTTTTTTTTAGAACTGGAACAAGTCCAAACCCTAAAGAAGTTACATGCAATACAATAGTTGTAATTTCCTACGAGTCCATCTCTTGATTAGTTTCTAGTTTTACTTAATGGGTGGCTTCATTCTAGTGATTTGGAAGAGAAAAGGCATGGTGTTTGATTAATGCAATCAATAGAGAACTGGACACAACAGAGCTGTCACCACAGGCACTCTTCATTATCTTGAGTTCCATTTCTTCTTTGTAGGGTTTTTGAGAGGTTTTAAAGGCTTAAACTTGGTCAGAAAATTAAAAAATAGGCAGACGGAAAGAGATATACAGAAAAATTGTGCTAAACATTATCAGGAATTTATTTCTTGAAGGGTAATTCAGAGCTTTGAAGAAACTTCTTACTCGGAACTAGTTCTGAATTGGGAGTGTGGTTGGGATACTTGCTTGTAGAAGCAGGTGCTCAGGTTTGGCACCTGTGGGACCACAATAGACAATCCCACAAACATTTTACAGGCATGCTTTATTTCTAAATCTTTAACTTCTTTTTGTGATTACTTAAATACCTGACATGTGCAGTTGTATAGAAAGGAAATATTTCTTTTGCCCCATCTGAAAAACAATGATTGCTGATTGTAAGGCATGACTTTAAAGTTTAAAACCTTAAATCCGTATATTTGTTGGCATTTTTCTTCCAACTCATCCCAAATCTCAGAGATTCAAATATGTGGTTTATGAATCAAACCATGGTTTCAAATACTTATTTCATGGTCTATGAAGTCTCTATCCATTCAAGATAGCATAGTAAACATTTAATGTGACAGTTTAGAAATTGGTAAACATTGTTGACTAGTTCACCATTAGCCATAATCTATTGGGTGACTGTTCTATTAGTTTTAAGTTTTGCCCATACAGTAGAATGCTTGCTAAGACTGGAAGTAGTTTATTGTAGAGATTATGAATATGGAGAAATTATTTGATAAATGTTCACTAGCAAGTTTATTCTAGAATATACATAACCAAATGACACTTACTGACTATGCATAAGTCTGATGTGCCTTGATTTATGATAAACACTGTTAGAATATTATATTCTTGTTGTTTAATGGTCAATATTAGAATGTTTAGTTTAGTTTACTTTTATACTGTTTCTACAGTATCCGGTAGGTAAATATAGGTGGTCTATTAAATGACTACAGTTGCTTGTAATTTCTTTTTATTGCAATCTTCTTTTTTTGTTAATAGAATGAATGCATTTACCATTCACATGGTATCAAAGCCGAGGTGAAAAAATTGAGGATTTTTGGCTCCTGGAAAATCGTGGGTCTATTCGTGGGTATTTTCTTTGCCCTATCCATACGATTTTTTTTTGGCATTGGTTTGTGCACAACGCGGATTTTCTTGACGTGATTTTTTGCGTCTTCTATTCTTTGCAAACCGCGTGCCTTCTGTAACCCTCACGTGACACCCTAGACGCGAAATTATTCGCATTTTTTTGTGTGTTTTTGGTGCACAACCTTGTCTAGGCGTTTTTTCTGTGTTTCCGCGCGCATGTAGGGCTTTCGTGCAATTTCTGGGCGAGTGATTTTTGTCTCCTAACGCACGTTATTGCTCATTGTTTGAGCTCGATTTCTGGTCACAGAGGGTCGCGTCTTCTTAAATCACCTAGGCGTCGCAGCTGGTTAGTTTTGTGAGCATTTTTTTTAAAAAAACGTGCGCGACCTTCTTTTTCACAGTTCGGCCCTTGATTAAATCGCATTTTCTGGGCGCGATTTCTGCACATTATTTGGGCATTTTTTGATTTTTGCCCGCATTTTTTTACAAATCCGCGACTTGGTGGCATCTTTGTTCTTTTTCTGGTGGCTGTCTTTTTCAGAAAATTTTCTGCAATTTTCTGGTTCATTAATGGTGGCTAGGGTTTCTAGAAAATTCGACTAGGACTTTGACCCTCAGTTTGAAGTCGAAATTTTATTTTGATTACAAATTCCTAGTGGGTTTTTTGAGATCTAACGGGGTTTGTCTTCCGTTTTTTCTGGGTACCTCGTTTTTCGTGTGTCAAAATTTGTGATGTCAAATTTTTCTAGGTATTCCTCAATCCTTCTGGGTTTTTATTAATATTTTCTGGGTTTTCAATAAAACCTCGAAATCCATGCTATGGTTTCAGTTTCTGCCTTGGAATTTGTTTTGCAGAACCTGTTTCTATTTTATGTGCATTATTTTGTCCTCACCAGTTTGACCTCGAGGTACGTGATGGCATCTCTGACGAACATAATGCTCGAAAGCAGCCAAAAGTTCAACAGGAAGAATTACAACACCTGGAAGCAACGCATGATTACGATTTTTGAATATCAATGTCTCAATCAAGTCGTTTTGGGGAACTCAACCCATCCCACTGTAGCCGGAAAGGATCAGGACAAATGGGATGAACGCAACCGGGAAGCTGTCATGCTCATCAAGCTTTCAGTCACTGACGACCAAATACCACAAGTATCATCAGGCAAAACAGTTGCTGAGGTCTGAACGAGCCTAAAGGATCTCCATGAAACATCAGATAAGAGTCGTGCGTTCTTTCTTAAGAACATGCTCTTTTCGATAATGATGGACGAGAAGACCACTCTCCAAGAGCATCTAACGAAGATAAAGGACATTCACGACTAGCTAGAAGCTATTGGTCGAAAGATGGAGGAAGAAGACATGGTCGTCATTACTCTAAAGAGTTTGCCAAAGTCTTACGAGCATTTCATTGAGATGCTCAATATTACTTCAACAAATGTTGACTTGAAGTTTCCAGACTTGTGTAACAAGCTTCTACAACAAGATCGTTGGAGACAGCAGTTTGGAAGCAATTCTAGTTCCACCTCCACAGAACAAGCGTTCTCTGCCAAATCTTCTGCTAAGAACAAAGGGAAGGCGCAAACTTCTCAGCCGAAAGGCTTTGGTTCTTCTCAGGACATCAAGAAGAAGAAGAACGTTCAGTGCAATTATTGCCATAAATACGGTCACATGAAGGCTGACTGTCGCATTCGTTTGGCTTCTGAACAAAAGTAGTAGGGAGGGTCTCAAAAAAAGGCAAATGTCGCAGAGCACACTGAGTAGAAAGAATCTACATTCTATGCGTTTATGGCCAAGCGAACAGCAAATCCAGTACAATCTTCTGCTTGGTATATTGATTTTGAGGCTTCACGGCATTTTACTCATCGTCGAGATTGGTTCACCAAATATGAACCATTCACTGATTCAGTAATCTTTGGAGGAGGCGAAGAGTACACAGTTGCTGGTAAGGGAACTGTCCAAATTGACTCAAGAGGAAGAAATTTACTCTTTCTCGATGTCTACTATGTTCCAGGCATAGAACATAACCTTCTCTCAGTCAGTCAGATCATGAGGCATTCTCCCCAGCTGGATGTTGTCTTCAGTTCGTCCACTTGCAGCATCGTTGATAGGGAGACTCGTACTACAATCGCTATGGGACTTGAGGATCATGGTCTATACAGACTTGCTTATTCTGGTGATTCTCAGGAGCATGCTCTGGCAGCCAGGAGTACAAACATCAGCAAACTTTGGCATCAGCGTTATGGGCACTTGAATGTGCACTATCTCTCTCAACTATTTTGGGAGGTTTGGTTGCTGGTCTACCTGAGATCCAAACTCAAAATCATGGAGTTTGTGGAGCCTGTCAAGCTGGGAAGCAACATCGGACACCGTTTTCGGATGGTGATTCTTGGCGAACCTCCAAGGTACTTCAACTGGTTCACGTTGATGTATGTGGACCAATGAATACTCCTTTTGTTAATGGGTCCAGGTACTTTTTATTATTTGTTGATGATTTTAGTCGAAAAATGTGGGTATATTTTCTCAAACATAAATCAGATGTGTTCAGTACATTTCAGCAGTATAAGGACTTAGGTGAGAAGGAATCAGGTTCTCAAATTGTTACTCTAAGGTCAAATAATGGGGGGAAGTTTTGTTCAGCTGACTTCTCTACTTTTTGTGCTGCACATGACATTAAGCGCCAACTTACCACACCATACACCCCTCAACAGAATGGTGTCGTTGAACGTAGGTATCGCCCCATCACTGAAATGGCTCGTTCTATGCTGGAGTAAAGAAATGTACCGAAGAAATACTGGGCTGAAGCAGTTTATACTGCAGTCTACCTCCCGAATCGGTCACCTACACAGGCCGTTAAGAAGATGACTCCAGAAGAAGCCTGGTCAGGACGTAAGCCTAAGGTGGGCCATCTGAAAGTCTTCGGTTCTACAGCTCATGTATGGATTCCAAACGCCAAGCGTGCCAAGTTGGACTCCAAGAGCCAGACACTTATGTTTACTGGTTACAACGACAATCACAAGGCATACAGGTTGATTGATGTGGAGACAGATCATCTCATATTCAGCCGTGATGTTGTGATTGATGAGACTACTGGTCCATTCATTCCTACTATCAGTCCTGCGAATCAGCCTATAAAGGTTCCTGATGAGGGTGTCCGTCTTCCTCTTGGTTCCCCTGATGGGAGGGCTTCAGAGCATTCTGACTCTGAAGATGAGGAGTCTACCAGTCATGACATTGCACCACCTGATTTTCCTCAGGACTCTCATCCAGATGAATTTGTTCCAAAAATTCCAGGAGATGTTGTTTCTCCTATTTCAGATATTGGTACTTCTACTCGTCACCCTAAATGGTGGCTCAAGACTATTGGGGATCTGCATGATGATGAACTCATTGAGGGAAAATCAACTCGTAGAAAGAGCAAGCAGCAAAACACAGTCAATTTTGCTCTTATGGCCAATATCCACAGCATCTATGAGCCTCAGACATATTCAGAGGCTAAAGGAATTCCAGAGTGGGAAAAGGCTATGCAAACAGATTATCATAGTCTTCTGAAGAATCACACTTGGGTTCTTTCTGATCTTCCTCCTAGGAAGAAAACTATCAACTGCAAATGGGTTTACAAGGTCAAGTATCATGCTGATGGTACTCTGGATAAATACAAGGCCAGATTGGTTGCTCGAGGATTCACACAGCAGGAGGGCATTGACTACGAGGAGACTTTTGCTCCTACTGCCAAGATGAGCACCATTCATCTTCTTCTCGCCATTGCAACCCAATTTGGATGGACAGTTCATCAGATGGATGTCAAGAGTGCCTTCCTCAATGGTGATTTGCAGGAAGAAGTCTACAATACTCTACATGACACAGCCTCCTGGTTTCAAGGTTGTCGGCAAAGAACATCAGGTATGTAGGCTTGTGAAAGCACTCTATTATCTGAAACAGGCTCCCCATGCATGGCATATCAAGATTGATCAGTACTTGGTTGCTCATGCTTTTCAACGCAACCCTTCTGACAGTAATCTATATGTCAAACACTCCGGTGCTGATATTTTGTTCCTTGTGATCTATGTTGATGACTTGATCATTACTGGCAGTCCAGCACATTTGATTGCAGCAATCAAACAGGATTTGTGTCAGGCTTTTGACATGAAAAATTTGGGGCTTCTCCATTATTGTTTGGGTATTGAGGTTTGGCAAACAACTGATTGTATTTTTATCTCTCAGTCTAAATATGCCAAAAGTCTGCTTGACAAATTTTGGATGAAGGACTGCAATCCTGCCTCCACACCTATGGAGAAGGGGTTGAAGTTGTCAACCAACTCTAATTCACCTCCGGTCGATGAAACGACATTTAGGCAACTAGTGGGCAATCTCATCTACCTCACTGCCACTAGACCTGACATCAGTTTTGTAGTGAGCTACATTTCTCGTTTCATGACAGCTCCTGCATTGCATCTACTATCCAAAAGTTGATCGTTGGATTGCAGCAAAGCGAGTGCTGAGATATGTTCAGGGCACTTCAGATTATGGCATTCTGTATAGCAGATGCAAGGATCCAAAGCTGATTGGTTATACAAACTCCGATTGGGTAGGTTCAGTGGATGAAAAAAAAATCCACTTTTGGGTATGTATTCAGTTTGGGTACAGGGGTTGTAACATGGACCAGCAAGAAGCAACAGGCAGTGGCTCTTTCCTCGACTGAAGCAGAATATTGAGGAACCGTTAAAGCAGCATGTGAGGCAGTTTGGCTCCGCAGGATGCTTTCTGACATGCATATGTCACAAGCAAGACCTTCTCCCTTGTACACTGATAATCAAGGGGTGCTCAAACTGGCCAAAAATCCAATCTTCCATGAACGTACCAAGCATGTTGAGCTTCATTGTCATTACATCCGCAAGCTGGTAGAAGACAGATCAATTCAACTGCAGTATGTTCCAACAATGGATCAGACTGCAGATATTCTCACCAAGTCTCTGAGCCCAGATAAGTTTGTAAAATTCAAGGGGCAACTTGGTGTTGTTAACAGATTGACCATTAAGGGAGAGTGTTAGAATATTATATTCTTGTTGTTTAATGGTCAATATTAGAATGTTTAGTTTAGTTTACTTTTATACTGTTTCTAAAGTATATGGTAGGTAAATGTAGGTGGTCTATTAAATGACTACAGTTGCTTGTAATTCCTTTTTATTGTAATCTTCTTTTTCTATTACTAGAATGAATGCATTTACCATTCACAAACATTTCATTGACACTCCAACTCAGGTGGAAAAGTGCAAACTGCATCATTAGACCAGGAGGCAATCCTCTTGAAGTTATCTTACTCCATGAAGTGCTCTTTAAATACTTGCACAGTGGCAGTATGGACTAAATGATTGTAATTGTACTCTGCACCTGTGACTAGAAGTTTATTGATCTCCAGGGGAATCTAAGTTGACTTACACTTTTCATAGTTATAACTTATTGGTTTGACCATAGTAGGAAAACTCGCGACTTTTTAAAAAATTCGCGACTTTTTTTTTAAAAGAATTTTTCAATAAAACACTCCCACGATCTGGGTATGAAGCCCATCAACGACAAAAAGGGCATTTCACTTTCATTTATCATCTGTTCTTCACACTTGCTTGAGCAAAAACCCACTCCAAAGCATTTTGCACCATTTTTTAGTGATTTTGCATCGCGGAGACAAGATCTGAAGGAGATTTTCATCAGACTTCGAAGGCAAATAGGATTTCCAGGTAGGTTTTCTGATTTTTCTTGTTCTTTCTTTTTTTAATTTTTTCCTCTTTTTTGTTGATTGTATGTTTAAAAAACATCATGAATGCACTGTAAAAAAGATTTAAAGACATTTATATTGTTGAAAACAAGATTTAGATTCATCAAAACAAGAATTTTTGACACATTTTTCTGATTTTTTTACATATTTTGCTGATTTTTTCATTTTTTTGAAATTATCTTCAAACCCTAGTTTTTTTTATTTATTTTTATTTTGATTCCTCTTTTTTGTTGAAAACATGTTTAAAATCATATATTAGCTTAATTATTCACAAATTTAAAGTAATTTTCTGATTTTTACATTTTTTTCACATCTTTTTGAAAACCTAGTTTATTATTTTCTTTTTTTTATCCTTTTTTTTTAATGAAATGTTTAGAATCTTAGATTAGTTTAGATTTTTACTAATTTAAAGTAATCTATTTTGATTTAATCTAATTTAGCTTGTTTTTAAATTTTCTATCAAAAAACTACCAAGTTATGCTTTCACTTTGTCATTGTGTGTGTAGGTTAATTGATAATGGCTTCTGAATTCGTTTCTGCCTCAAGCTCAGCCCCATCCGTGGCTGGAGGATTTGTAGGCACTCGTCCAGCAAGAGCTAGAGATCCCTCTTGGAAATATGCATATGAAGGCCCAGAACCCGGATCAATCTATTGCATTAGATGTAAAAATGTATACCGTGGAGGCATCAATCGGCTCAAATACCACCCCGTAGGCATCCCCCAATGTGATGCTAAGGCTTGCATAAACACCAATTAGGAAATAAAAAGACAAATAAATGCCATACTATAATGTCCACATTTTTAGCACTACGCTTTCCAGTGACGGTAGCCTATTCCCAGACACCCATACGCCAGTCAAATGCAAAATTAGGGTTTCCAACTGTTTGAAAGCTTCGGTTGTGGATTCAGGGGTTTGCATGTTGGAGTTTTGCAGTTTGGTTTATGGATTCCTTCTAGGTTTTCAAAGAGCTTCAGAGGGATGTGACATGCATTTCGATCAGGGGTTTGCATGCAAGTTTGGTTTCTGGATTCTTTCCAGGTTTTCAGAGAGCTTCGCAGTGGTATGACATGCATCTGTATTTGACAATCTTTTTTGGACTTACTATTTTTAGTAAGTTGCAACAGCTGCCCAGTTTGTGCTCAAAACACATTTGTAGTCACTTACTATTTTTAGCAATATGTTATTTATAGTAAGTGTTATCTTTAGCAGTCAGTTTGGGGGTTTCCGGAAGGGTTACTATTTATAGCAGTGACCAGTCTTGTCGTTGCCATCTTCAGTTGGTCACAGTTCCTCATTGTTCTTCAATTTTGCTAAGTTTTGGGCTTTGGGCATATACTTACTATTTATAGCAGTGCTATTTTTAGTAAGTCACCTTTGGGGGAGTTGGTTCTAGGCCTGTGTTTCGCATCAACATTATTATTCAATTTTCAGTTGGAAAGCCTGAGGTTGCAGTTTGATATTTGTTATTTTCACCACTTAAGTTATTTCTATAAGTTAAATTATAACTTATATCATGGGAAAAGTGGTCATTGATAAAAGAACCAAGTCGCCTAGTGAACAATTTTAAGTTGTTTTTAAAAGTTAATTAAATATTATATTTCCTCTATGCGTTGGGATGCCAATGTGAAGAGATATTAACATTTTATAATGTTAAATTATTTAAATGGTCCTCATAGTGGGGTGGACGCCAAAAGGAGGGGGACTTGATATTTTTAAAAGTTAAAAATTAAAAGAGGAGAGGGCGTACCTTTTAGGGAGAAATTAAAAAACTTTTGGAGTCCAGTTGCCCTAATCTTATCAAATGAAGTTTGGCTCTCATTTTTGTTTATCTAGACTTGACAACTTACTGATATGCTGCCGAATTTTCTCTGGTTTGCCTGGGCTGCGTTGTGATGACGAAAACCCTCCATCGTTGGGCTGGTTTCGGTGGTGAAATATCCACCCTAATCAAATATTGGTGCTGGTTCAAAGTTAGAATTAACAGGAGCTTCAAAGATTGATTTACAGAGAAGAAAAGATGATGAATTTTCAGTATTTCTAGTGGGTTTTGGTGTGCTTTCTTGGCTCTCAGATTTTGGTGTTTTTTCTTGAAGTTTTGGAGTGTTTATTTTCAGTTTCTGGGTGACTGCAAAAAAGGACCTGAATCTGGTTATTTGCTCATTGTTTATTATCAGTTGAAGTTATTGTTTTGGGTATTGTTCCATTTGAAGGCCCTTCTCTTGTCAATCATTTTGAGTACTAGATTGTAAATTTTGGTGGAGGCATTTATTTTTAAGAGCAGGTCGACTTCTCCAAGAGTGGCGCCCTTTGCCAGAGAAGAACTCAGTTTGTGGACTGCTGGAGTGGAGTTTGAATCTGCGGTTTTTGGGACTGGAAAAGAGAGCCCTTGGCGTTGGGAAAACAAAGGATTTGCTGGCCATTGCTGGAGGTTGTGTTCGCCACTTCCAAACACTTATATTGCTGCTATAATAGGTTCTTCCCAGTCTGATTTTCAATTGTAAAAATCTGATGTTGAACAGAAAATAAATCTAAATGATGTTGGTTACAATCTTTGTAAAATGGTTTTAGTTTCTAGCAATTTCAGTTCATTGTTATTTCCATTTCATGTCAATACTTTTGCAATACATTAAAAAAAACAACCATCAAACAATTCACAAACAAACCAACCAACAAGCAAGGTACTTTTCTTTTTTTTAAAAAGGGGTGTATGTTACAGTGGTATCAGAGCTAGTTTTTCCTGCCATCCTGTGTGGTCATAAGAAAATCAGCACTCTTCATTCAATGAAGGCAAGAGAACAGGAATACATACGAAGGGAGATGACTATAGAGAAGTCTCTACCTGAGTTGATGCAGGAACTGACCACGCTAATGAGGGATCCTGACATAAAATAGGGATTCAAAATGGTTTTTGCTAGGTCTAAAAGTTGGTATGGAAAAGTGCACATGACACATCAAGATGACCGTGATATCAAAGAAAATACCTTGACTTATGAGGAGAGTGTGGAAGAGCCCCAAAATACCCCCTTGGATTTGCATGTAACTAGAGACAATGAAGATTGGTTTGGTAAAAAGAACAAAACAGCAGTCTTGCATCCTAATTCGAGTTCATTCAATGATGGTTTAGAGACTGATGAGTTCGCTAATGAGGAACAAGTTAAGGGCAACATTGGTGGTGCCATTGAGTCAACTAATGACCATTGCCACAGTAATGATGTTTGTGATAACTCAGAGGTTGTTCAAAGATCAAAACATAAAGCAAGTTATAAGTTTGCCATAGGAGAAGAAGCTTGCATGGAACAGCTACAGAACGATCTCTTTGCGAAGGTTGCTACCAATGATGTTGAGTTTGATGCTACTGAAAACTTCAAAACAACACCTATTGTAGAGCCTTATCATCATACCAATGATAGTTATCTTGGCTGTGAGTTGGGGGCTACCATGTTTTTTGATCATAGTAGCTTATTCCAAGAGTCAACACCCCAAGAGGGGGACAATGAACACTTTCCTATTGATCAAAACAATTAGTCCTATTGATGACACCTAAGGATGACAAAGAACCTATGTGGGATGAATTTCCCTTTGATCCAGATGATGAAACAGAACTTGATGAGGACTTTATATCAGCAACCATTGGTGACACTATGCTTGAGTTTGGGGTTGCCTTCTCGTTTGATCAAAGTGATAGTGAAGTGGAAGCTGATTTAGAAGGCTATGAGGCTCCTGATATTGAAGAGTTTGATGGTGTCCTTGAGCAAAAATCAGATTTATTAGTGCACAAAGCTGATCATCATCTAGATGTTGAGCAATGTCATCACATGGGCGGTGTGGGGTGTGAAACTAGGGACAGCCATGGAGTCATTGAAAATAAGAATGAGAGTTCTGATTTAAAGCAAAGGCTCGAAGAAATTGTAGAGTTTGATCCTATTGATGATATTGAGCATTCTCAGCTAGTGGGTGGTGAAGAAAGGGAGTCTTGGAGCAGCTATGAGGGCAGCAAAGACACAAAACAGAGTTCTGATTTTTTCTTGCAGCCTATCAGCAGTTCACCATCTTTGCATTCTTATGAGTGGGAAGGTCAATTCAGGGTATCCGTTGAAAAGGAAGTGCAAGCTCTATCCCAATTTGATCACACACACAGTTTGATTGAAGAACTCTACTAGAAGGCTCAGATTGAAAAGGGACAGAAACAAGTTAGGGGTGAAGCTACTCTCCCAAATTTGCAACTTATCAAAGACTCTTTGGAGACATTGAAATCAGCATACATTCACTTGATCAGAGATCGAGATTATGCCTTTGAAATTGCAAAGAAGACCATGGGTGCTTTCCAAGAAAAGGAGAGACAAGTTGATGGGCTTACTCTTGATCTTGAGTCAACAAAAGAGATGTTAGAAAACACTCAAGTGGCATTAATGGAAGTAGAAGACCAGCTAGCTGATTTCAAACTTTGTAGAGAACAGGAGAATGAACAAAAAGTGGAAGAAATCAAACAAGTAATTGAAGAGCTCGATTGTCTTCAAGAAGAGTTTGACTTGGGAAATGTCCCACAAAAATCGGAAGTAACATGTGCAGATTTGGATCAGCAAGATGGTAGTGAGCAAGAGGAAAGGGATGACTTCCAAGTTTTTGACAATCCTCTCTTTGAATTGAGTGTTGAAGATAACCCTCTCTGTGATGGACGATAAAACATGTGGTGAAGTGACCGAGCATGAGACTAAGTATGATTTCCAACATATTGATGATAAGATATCAGTCTATGAGGACATGTCACACTTGGTGAGTGGCAATCTTCCAAGGCTATTTGATAATGAATGTATAAATGGGTTGGAGGATAAAGTCTCCACAAGGGAAGTGATGATTCAGGGAGATTTCAACATCTTTGACATCAAGATGTTGCCCAAACAAGTCTTAGAAGCTGTTGGTAATTTCATGACAGCGGCAAGGAGTGAAGAATTTAGACGTGTTACTCAGGAGGAAGGGGAGAAAGAAGAACCAAAACAGGTTGTTTATTTCCTTGACCATCCATCCTTTGGGTGGAGTGATGTATTGGCTCATACTAGACCATTTTTGGAGTTGGGATTGAAGACAACATTGGTTCCATGCTCTTCAGATGTGAATGCTTTCATGGTTAGGCACCAAGGGTTCTTGAGAGAAGACACTAATTCCTTGAGAGTGCAGTTGGTTATGATGGACACTTGGAGACATGTTGTGTATTCTTTCCGGTTTGTTGGGGATCATTCTTGGTTGGGTATCCTTGTTTGGCATCCTTGGCTTGTTATGTCACAACTTATTAGGTATGGTTGGAAGGATTCATAGAGGGATAAGGATCAAAATTCCAGAATTAGTGGTGCTGCTATCTTCCTTATCAGCCATCTGATGGTCTCATTGGAAAATCAACAAATGGATTGTCAAGAAATTTTAAGTGTGGACTGGAGAGAGAAACAAATAGTTACTCTCGAAGGTGATCTTTGGCATAGACACGGGCAATTTTTGAGACACAAGCTTGCTGATTTGGAGCAGACCAGCCACCTTACATGGGGAGGTACTCTCATTCAGGAGAGTTGGTTCATCATTTCTTGTCAAGCAGGTGGAAGGTATCAATTGGAGGTTTCTTGGGTGTGTTTTCCAGCCACTTATGAAATGATTGGGTGCAATAGGATGCTCTTCTCACATGCTCACACTTGTGAGTTCCTATGGCACTACTATTATTCCCTGTGTAGAGTGCACTGTATTTTGCTGATCCCAGCTTTGAACAGCAATGAATATTTGTTTCTTCAAATCTTTCCTACTCTCCAGGTTCATTTTATGGAGGTTTGTGATGCAAATTTTGATAGTCTTCTTGCAATATTGGTTCGGGACAGCGAACCCCCACATGCTTTGGTTTATCATTCGGAGGTCGTGGGAGTGGGAACTGTAGGAGTTTTCCATAGTCTCCACAGTTGTATCATAATATTTCGGGCGAGACATAGCAGATTTATATGGAGTCATGGGGATGAATTGGTTGAGCTCTTGCACAGGATTGTTTTCCTCTTTGCAAGGAGATTTGGAGAAGTCACCTATGCAGTCATGGCTCTGTTAGATACCATATGGAGTTTTGCTTAAGAGTCTATTTTTCAGTTGGGTAGATTATTTTTCCTATTGCATGGGTTTATGATAGACCGTAGTATTGTTGGTATTGACTACTCAGAGTCTTTTGGGCATGGGATGTTGCATGGTAATGATCTCAATTCTTCCAATCTCTTCAGTTTGAGCTCTAAGGATGGTTACTTTTGGGGGTTACAGGGGTGGTTAGAGCAGTTTGGGCATGATGGTTCACTTATATGATCAGAGTGGTGCAGCATCAACATGGTGGGTCCTTCCTAAGATGGACATGGGACCTTGGGATCCTACTGGTTTTGGTGCGGATCAGTTTAAATTTTTCTGGAGTTGTGGAGGTATTGCTTGAGGGCAAGCAATATTGGGAAGGGTGGACTATAATGTCCCCATTTTTAGCACTACGCTTTCCAATGACAGTTAGCCTATTCCCAGACGCTCGTAGGCCAATCAGATGCAGAATTAGGGTTTCCAACTGTTTGGAGGCTTCAGTTGTGGATTCAAGGGTTTGCATGTTCGAGTTTTGAAGTTTGGTTTATGGATTCCTTCTGGGTTTTCAAAGAGCTTCAGAGGGATGTGACATGCATTTTGATCAGGGATTTGCATGCAAGTTTGGTTTTTGGATTATTTTTGGGTTTTCAGAGAGCTTCGCAATGGTTGACATGCATCTGCATCTGACAAGCTTTTTTGAACTTACTAATTTTAGTTAATTGCGACGGCTGCCCGGTTTGTGCTCAAAACGCATTTGGAGTCACTGTCTATTTTTAGCAGTATGCTATTTATAGTAAGTGCTATCTTTAGAAGTCAATTTGGGGGTTTCCGAAGGGGTTACTATTTATAGCAGTGACCAGTCTTGTTATTGCCATCTTCAGTTGGTCACAGTTCCTCATTGGTCTTCAGTTTCGCTCAATTTTGGGCTGTGGGCATATACTTACTATTTATAGTAGTGCTATTTTTAGTAAGTCACCTTTGGGGGAGTTGGTTCCAAGCCTATGTTTCACAGTAGCATTATTATTTAGTTTTCAGTCGGAGAGGCTAAGGTTGCAGTGTAATATTTGTTATTTCGACCACTTAAGTTATTTCAATAAGTTGAATTATAAAGTTAAATTATAACTTATATCATGGGAAAAGTGGTCATTGAAAAAAAACCAAGGCGCCTAGTGAACAACTTTAAGTTGTTTTTAAAAGTTAATTAAATATTACATTTCCTCTATGTGCTGGGACGCCAATGTGAAGAGGTATTAACATTTTATAATGTTAAATTATTTAAATGGTCCTCATAGTAGGGTGGACGCCAAAAGGAGGGGGACTTGATAATTTTAAAAGTTAAAAATTAAAAGAGGAGAAGGGCATACCTTTTAGGGAGAAATTAAAAGACTTTTGGAGTCTAGTTGCCCCAATCTTATAAAATGAAGTTTGGCTCTCATTTTTGTTTATCCAAACTTAACAACTTACTGATATGTTGCCGGATTTTCTTTGGTTTGCCCGGGCTGCGTTGTGAGGACGAAAACCCTCCATTGTTGGGTTGGTTTTGGTGGTGAAATATCCACCCTAATCAGATATTGGTGTTGGTTCACAGTTAGAATTAACAGGAGCTTCAAAGATTGATTTACAAAGAAGAAAAGATGATGAATTTTCAGTATTTCTAGTGGGTTTTGGTGTGTTTTCTTGGCTCTAAGATTTTGGTGTTTTTTCTTGAAGTTTTGGAGTGTTTATTTTTAGTTTCGAGGTGACTGCAAAAAAGGACCTGAATCTGGTTATTTGCTCATTGCTTATTATCAGTTGAAGTTATTGTTATGGGTATTGTTCCATTTGAAGGCCCTTCTCTTCCCAATCGTTTTGAGTACTAGATTGTAAATTTTGGTGGAGGCATTTATTTTTAAGAACAGGTCGACTTCTCCAGGAGGGGCGCCCTTTGCCAGAGAAGAACTCAGTTTGTGGACTGCTGGAGTGGAGTTTGAATATGGGGTTTTTGGCACTAGAGAAGAGAGCCCTTGGCGTTGGGAAAACAAAGGGTTTGCTGGCCATTGCTGGAGGTTGTGTTCACCACTTCCAAACACTCATATTGCTGCTGTAACAGGTTCTTCCCAGTCTGATTTTCAATTGTAAAAATCTGATGTTGAACAGAAAATAAATCTAAATGATGTTGGTTACAATCTTTGTGAAATGGTTTTAGTTTCTAGCAATTTCAGTTCATTGTTATTTCCATTTCATGTCAATATTTTTGCAATGCATTAAGAAAAACAACCATCAAACACTTCACAAACAAACCAACCAGCGAGCAGGGTATTTAAAAAAAAAAAAAACAGGGGTGTATGTTACAGTTGCAGCTGCAGTAGAAAAAAAGGTGCAAAGAGCGAAAGCAAAAGCAGCAATGCAAGCTGCCATAGCTTCTTCTCAAGGTGCTCCACTCAACCTTGAGTCAGATGATGATGTAGCAGGCATAGTGGGCTCTCTTCATGGTCCACATGTGCAGAGGCAACCGCCACAACCCACCACCACCTCGTTACCCTCATCTACCTCTAGTAGAGCACCAGGATCAGCACATTTGGTTCAAACATGCATGATTCAAATGATACTCTTGATACCCTCTACTGCGTTAGGATCCAGATTGATATCATCCTTGCAGAAACAAATCTCTACTAAGGACAACCTTGGTTGTACTATATCATTCATTACTAATGTTCATGTTGTTCATTGTACTTCCACCTTATAATTTGTAAGGATGGTCCGTAACTACAAATTGAATTGTTGGAAATACAAATGGATAAAACAACATTGTTATCTTTATGAATATGTGAGTGACAACATTTTGTTTCATACCTATTCCAGGGAATGATGTAAAACATAACTTGAAACTGCTGTGATTTGGTAGTAATACAAATTAATAATTAAATTGTATTGAGAACATCTTATGCAGTCATGGAAAAACTACAGACACTTCATGGTGCTGATTTAGATTTAGTAAAGAATGAAGTTATAAAGTACCAAATATACAGTGCTTCTGGTTGCTACTTGCTAGATTATTACAGCAATATGCTTCTTTTCTTATGCTTAAGCTGATTAGAGGTTTTAACAAAAGTGACATAAACCAGATTGTATATCAATAAGCAAAGAATTGTATTTAAAGTTATTAATAATTATAATCTTTCCATTTCAGTTCTGATTGGTAAACCAGAATTGTTATGCAATCATCAATACAATCTAACAGTAATATTTAGATAATCAAAGATTAAGTCTTCAAGAGCCTTTCTTAGATTGTGTCAGTAGGAACCAGGAAACTCAATGAGGAATTAATTCCCACCTCAACTTGGAAATTGACAAAGACTGTCAAAAGACAAAACAACAGACGTGTTTTCCATCCTCCAGCAAGAGGGGTGTAGGATTTACTCAGGGCAAACTCTACCCTGGAACAAATGACATAAACTCAAAATGCAATGAACAAAACTTAGCTACTTCATTCATAAAGCAATATGATAAATACAATGAAGTTGCATTTCAAGAAAGAGTAGAGGATGAGAACTCACCCTCCCAGTAGTGTAACTCCTAAGGATTGACATAACACCTCACTCTCCAAAAAAGGAAATGTAATTCCTAAGTAAGAGGATGACACCTCACACTCCAAAAAGGACAATCATAACTAAACCTACGTAAACAAATTACCTAATTAAAGTTATCCTACAGCATAATAAATGCACAACTACACCAACAAGGGGTTCTTACACTAAACATCATTGAATATGCTTATTTCCCATGCTATTTCTCCAGCACTTCATCTCTAATCTTTTATTATATATGTCTCACTCGAAATATTGCAAGGTTCTGCAATAATGTCTGCAATGGTGTGTACAAGTTTGAAACAGATTGTGTTTGAGGGAGTAGTTCATAAGACTAAATTTGTGGCCAAGTAAAAAAGCTGTATTGCTCATGAAGTATATTTGGCTTAAGCTGGAGAGCACACTTTCTAAAGAAACAAAGTTTATGTTGTACAGAGCCTGAAAAATTATTTGAATGCCACTAATAGTTTTGTTTTGAGGACTCAAAGTTGATGAGCTTTCCTTTTCTATAAAATCGGATTTCAGTTTCAAGGTGTTTAACTGGCATATCGTCATATTTTCAGATTTCAAATTTAGATATTTCATTTATAGCAGCAGATTCCTGGTCATGATCGTCAAATCCATATGCTTCTTATAGTTATTCGTTATAAAATGACTTATTGGATGGATATGTAAATGGAGCTATTTGACAAATCCATAGTTATATCCAAAATAGATTTGAAATCGCCATATTTTTGCTTTCCAATTAAAATTTTCCATGATACTCTAATAATATTCTTTCAGTTAATTCTTACTTGATTTACAAAATTAAATAAGGAGCTCAAATTTCTTCAATTCAGGACAATTCTATATTACAAATATTCCATTCTTGCTAAAGCTATATAGAAATTATAACTTAAATAAAACTCTTCATAATTACAGGCTGTGGGTATCATTTTAGAAGATAATATGGCTATAAGGTAGTTTTTTAGGTCACTGCCAATTGAGAAAACAATGTTGGTGCATATGACACCCTTTGTGCAAGTATTTCACAAGGGGATTATTTTTCCATTTACGTTATATATTGTTCACATAAGCATACAAGTCTACTGCCCTATAAATTCAAACCTATGATCTCCACTTTAGGGTATAAAGCTCTTCACCATTGGGCCAACCCAGACTGTTCACCTCAATAGTTGCATCCATCATGCTGCTGTCTGATTAAAATGTTTGCATGGTACTCCATAGTTAGTCCTTCCTTGATTTAGAAAGTCAAATGGTAATCTCTTAATGTTGCACTTCTAATTTGCATTTTATGCAACACCAAAAAATGCACAACCCCAAGTTTTATCCAGTCATAGAAAAGAAGGTTAACAGGTTCATAATTGATAATTTCATCCTTCAACCAATTAGTAGAGTGTTGATAATAAAATAGAGTATTTCAGTTCTGTATTATAGTAACCCAAAACACAAAAGCTAAGGTCCGCAGATGGAGGCTAAGAAAATAATTATTTTCCTGTAGTGATTAGTTATTTTATAACATAAAACTTTATACTTGTATTTTAAAAATTGATTATTTCAACCATCAAATAATATTGTCATAACATCACCTAGCATAAAGCCAAAAGAAACTATATTTCCACCCTTATGAAAATGCAATCAAAACCTATAAAACAAAATATTTAACAAGCATAAGCAAAACCAAGGATACACGCTGATCCTAAAGGCAAATATAGAAGACCGAAATTTGCCAACTGCTGTCTAACATAAACTGGATGCCGTTAATCCATGAGAGCATCAATTTAAAAAATAAATAGAGACAACTTACCTTTTTTAAGGATGAAAAATCAATACCAAAAAATGATAAATGTTGAGCTAAAAAAGGATCCTCAACTGCTTCGTCCTCAGGGTAAGAGTAAACATCTAAGAAATCCATCACAGTAAAGTAGAAGTATCAAATTTTGAAACAACCATCCCTAACCATTTTTTTAACATAAAGGCAAGCCTATCCATTTCATCACAAAAGGTTGTCTATAACCAAAATAAACAAATAAGGCCATACATTGAAAACAACAGCAGCCTATGTTGCAGTGTGAACAAATAGTTCTTTAGATTTTAGAACAATGGAAATTCCGTTTATCCAATAAATGGTGCTCCCATGAACATTTAGGTATACCACATTTTAAATGTTTTTGAGATTGACAAACTAGGTACAATCATGGAAATATAAAATACATCAGGAAATATAAAATACAAGTCATTTGAATGTAAACAAGCGAAAAGAACACCTTATAAAATATGATTAGGCCTGTAGAAATGCAAATACTAAATATTGTTACACAAACAGAAAATGACATGAATGTGTGGAACATTCAAAAGACAAATACTAATAAGATACCCCAGCTTTACCTTTAAGTTCTCTATTGCCACAATTGTTGATATCATTTCTAGGTGAATAGAAGCAAGATTTTATGCTAAAAACAGTGTGCTCACATCCACAAGGTATAAAAATGAAGAAATTTTTTCACGTGAAGAATAAAAACATTTTCTAAAATTCTCCTTCTGCCTTGTGGTTTGGTGTATTCACACATGTAAAGTTCATTTCTTCAGAAGGACTTCAATACTTTATCATAAAACTTGAACACAAAATCCCCATGACAGTCCTACACTTAATGACTTTTGATTAGGTCTCCAGTTCCTTATAGGTGGTTAAAACTATAATATTGTTGACACATTTTCTGTTTTGTATTAAGACTCTGACTTCCTTCATATGGTATCAGAATGGCACATGATACCTCATCCACAAATAGGAGGATGATGGCAGATCTAAGAAATGGTGAAGGAAGACATTCAAGGTGCGCTATATTACAATATTTTTTTAAAAAGTTCATTAAAGATTGTCTACCAAGATATTTTTGGAGGGAGTTCTTTTGGTTGTTTGAATTTCAAAAGAAGCCAAAATACTTGGGACCATATCAACCAGAAAACTCAAGACAGACAACAAGAATTGCACATGGTGAACAGCATCATGGACGAATAAGGTTACCCGTCTTTTATGGTTTGTATTTTTGGTGATACAACAATTTCATGAATACCAGACAAATTGTTTTTGAAGTTCAATTTAGTGAATTCATCAACACATCATCCTAGAAGGTTAGATCCGTATTCGATGTCTACTACAGATTTGTGACTGTGGCTTAAATGATCGGTACTTTTGTTTGATTAGTGAAAAAATTAAAATTGGGCATGAAGCATCGGATCACTCAAAAGCTAAGTTGCCAAATCGGGTACGGGCACGGGTACGGGCACGTGGGTACGATACGTGGGTACGGAAAATTCTTTTGGGGGATTGGGTACGGAATTGGGTACATCCCTACAAAAATATAATAAAATATTCATATATATATATATATGCAACCTAATATATGTATAATTAATATTTTACTAAAATTAATAAATTTAAATTATAATATTATAAAACAATGAAACATAAATATTAATTTAAATTATAATTATTAATAATGAATGTATTACTACTTAATTATTAATAATAATTATTTTAAAAATTAATATTTATAAAATTATATATAAATAATTAAAATAAAAAATGATTTATTTATAAAATTATATATATTTAAAATTTAATATATATTAAATATTTTATAATCTGTATAGTATATTATTATTTATTTATTATACAATCTATAATTAATAATAATAAATTAATTAATAATATCTATTATCATTAGAATCTGTATTATTATTACTTATATTATTATTATTTAATATTTATAATTAGAATTTACAAATTATAAAATACAATCTATATAGTAGTCTCGAAGGAGATGAGATTTACGCGTGAAACCATTTACCCGACTCACTTCCGATGATTTCCTTGATGATGCACCCGCTGTTCTCGCCACCACTGATGCATCCGGGTGGATCGACTTCTAGGGTTGGGAGGAAGGGCCATTATCGAAGTGGTGCGATATGTAGAGAATGCGTGGAAAAAAAATCAAGAACCCTAAACAATGCTAGGAAAATCGGCAAAAATCGGCAGAAAATGCAGGCAGACGACGCGAGCTGGTCAAAGACTCAGCTCAGGCAGACGACGCGGCAAAAACAATGCAAAGACGATGCAATAAAAACTCAGGTAGGGCAGAAACGAACACAGCGCATTTTTTAGGGTTTTTGTTTTTTTTTTCAACGTCAAATCATGCGGAATCGGTCCAAAATCGGTGAACAAACACCATGAAATGCCTGGGTTAGAATCGTTGTTGACCGAATCGTTTCCAACACACAAAAGACGATTCATGTACGTACCCAAAGCAATTCGATTCCGAATCTGACTCCGAAGCATTTCATTTCCAGGTACGAGGCCTGGGAGGCAATGATTCGGTAACACAGGATATTCTTGCATTGTCAAATTTTCAAATTTAAAGAACTCTCTATCACAATGATAAAAATACATGGAAAAAACAGCAGATTTGACAATGGAAACACCAGTTTCAATCTGTCTATGAGGTTGGTGCTGCAAAAGTGTATGGTAATTGTTGTTTTTGCACTTTCATATAGTCACCCGAATGGTTAACATTTTGTTTGTTAATTTTTTCTCTCAATTGATGAAAGGCAATACTTTTTTATGTAAATCAAAGATCAAAACACTCTAATCTGGAAAAGATGTCATTTAGTTGGGAAATGGATTACTATTTCTTTGAAGACAAACTTATCTCTGTTCAAGTGACAGCTATCAATTCCTTGAGACATTTTGAAGATCATTCAACAAATCCCGATTTCTATTTCTAGGTTCGTATACATCTTATGGAAGAAATGAAGACTCCAATCTCTTAACAATGTCCTTTCATTGCAATTCCAAATCTTTAGGATTGCAGTCAGTTTTCTCCCCAAACAAAGAATGGTGCCCCTTGATTACAAGAGTATTTTGAACTTATTTACAGGAATTCCAAAGAGACGAATGGATCTGCAAGTCATTACAAATCTAAAGGGCTTTTTGCCCACACAAGAAAAGCTCCTTTTATGAATGTGTTTGTAGACTTTAATGAATCCTGTGTGATTTTGATCTGTTGAAGAAATAGCAGTTTTCTACATGGTAGAAGCCTCAATGAGAAACTTGTGACATTTTACAATGCCCCTCAACAATTTTTTTGAATTCAAGATTTTAATAATTTTAAAGAAGAAAACAATTTTTCAGTGATTTAAAAATACAGCTTGTTGGCATTTCAATTTGCACCTCTCGAATTCGGATTAGAAACGGACAGCTATGCACAGATAAACTGCTCTTCAAATTAGGAGGGGAAGCTCCCTCTTCACTGATGATGCTTAAAGAAAGTAAACTAAACTATTTGCCAATCCTTTTGTTCTCAACTAAGAGCACAAGGTTATAAAACTCTAGCGTCGTAGTTGAGGTTTTCCCTTTTTCAGAACTTCAACTACAACTAGGCCTACTCTAATGACGCTTCTAGCAACTCAAGTAAACTCAGAGCTTGAGTTTTAGAAGTAAACGAGGAATGATTCAACACAGAAACTCACATAAACTCTCCTCCAACGTACACCCGAAGACTCATTGTACTTTTAGATGCGAGCTAAAATAAAGATTATATAAGCAAAACAAATAAAACAAATCCTAAGACAGTAGATTAGAGCAAAGTAAGCATAAGATTTCCTTTCTCAAATTTATGATAACGATTACACTTCTAGGATAGCAGGTTTGTAGCAATAACAGGCTTACAGTTTAGCGATCAAACCATAATACACTTGACACAGATTACACATGAACTGAACAATAACTTGCAGCAAAAGGCAGGCATGCAAGCTTCCTCTTACACTAAGTGAACAGACACTGAATAACAACTTGCAGGCAAAAGTAGGCTCAACAATTTGTTATCACAATAACAGTTAAAGAAAAATGGGCAAGGCTGCCCTTATTTATACACAAGCATGAAGTAGGGAACCCTAAAATCTCCTCGCTTTTACAACAAGACTTGCCAACATGCAAGCTTTATTTCTAAAACTAAAACATGACAACTAACTAACAACCTGTTGAAAGCAAAAAACAGGGAAAGTTCCAACTATTACAACTTGATATTTCTTATTTCTCAAAGAATAGATAAGCGCGAGATAAGAATAGCAAGAAAACTCAGAAAAAGCTTCGTGTTAACTGCTGTTTTTTAATTCTATTCTTGGAAAATATCGCTGCCCCAAAAAGGTGTTGATTTTTCTCCAAAAAGCAGATTGTCGGAAAAAGTTGAGGTCTAGGTTTTGTAGACAATCACCTTCTGAAGAGACCCAATTCGTTAGATTCTGAAAAAGTTGAGGGCTTCCCGAAAAAGCAAATTTTTGGAAATATAAAATTTTCCAATCTTTAAGAGGAACAAAAAGCAAATGGACCCAGATCGATGAAAACTGAAAAAGCTAACCACATATTTTTGAAATACGATACCCTAGAAGATTGGATCATGAAAAAGCGTGCCTCTGTGCATCCCAATCCCGAATCCATAAAAAAATTGAAAAAGCACCCCATTTGAGCCTCTAAATCTTGAAAAGCAAAAAATTGAATGTTTCCTCCTCTGAACGCCAACCTACAAAATATGTGAATAATGGATGCAAAAGCCTTCTTAAATAGATGTTGAGGACAAAAAAGCACTTTATTCTCCAAGCTTTAAAACTTTGAAGTCAATCCAGAAGTAGGTACGTTGAATGTAGACAACTTTTGAATGATGAAGGATAAAACTTGAAAAATTGTCAAGGCATTGAACCTTGGGCGCCTTTCCTCTTCAGAGTTAGAATATTTTTCAAGATTTTCAACTTTGCTTGTTTTTCTAACCTTAGTTTGATCTTTGTTTCCGGATGTTTGACAAATCTAGTGAACTGGCTGACAAATTCACTAGATAGCCTGAAGAATTCAGAGAAAGATCTCTTAGAGGTTGTGATTCCTAAAAAGGGATTTTTGGGGCTCAAAAGCTTGGGCGCCCCTAGCCTGCTGGGGCACCCAACTCCTCCAGAGTATCATTTTTCTATGTTTTTCATCTTTCAATTTTTACTTTTTTTCATTTTGCGCAAGTTTAACCCTCTGTTCAATCTACAATATCCGGGTGCTTGATAGAGATTTGATGAGCTCTTGATGAATCCCGTTGAAAGAGGTTTGTTAAAATCTAAAGGAGAGAAGTTCTTGGTGGATTTAGCAGATGGGATGGCGAAATGCCGCGGAAAATTAATTCAAATCAAACACAATAGCAACACAGCAGATACCCTGGGAAAACCCTCCTCTTGAGGGAGAAAAACCCAGCAACAATATATCTCTTATATATTGAATCAATACAATAATGATCTCCTTACAAGAGGCCAATATTCAGGCCCAAATACAAGCACCAATGAATGATGCAACACAGCAATACAAGAGATAATTCGCTGATGAAAAACTCAGCCTCTAATGATATCGAACTGCCTTGAGAAGAACTCGCACATGAGATGGAGAACGAACTAGGATGAAATCTGAATGATCAACAATGAATTGGCCATCGAGCATATATACAATATGAAGGGATAGGTCGCGTCTCTCCAATGCATCAAGTCAACCACCTTCATCAATGATAATAATATTAATCATGCCTCTTCATTATAATATGTCGGCCTTAACAAATGGATATAACTCTTCAATCATCGTGCCTCTTGATGACTCAATAAATTAAATAGCCATGGGCTATAATTTAATTTATCTCATGTAAGAAGATCACTGGAAGAATACTACTGACACTGCTCAATAAACATCAACACTCCCTCTCAGCTAGGGAGTATACTTCCAATTGCACAAAACATATCACCTCATTATGATGTCTACCACAATGGCTACAACCATATGTGGAAAAGAGAGATATCACCTCATCATGATATCAGATATCACCTCAACATGATATCAACCATAATGGCTACAACCATTTATGGTATGTACAAGTGTTCAACACTTGCCTGATGTTGTCACCTCAACATGACTTTCACCATGGCTCTCCCAGGGGGTGAAACACAAGTACAAGAAAATCATCACGAACTCTCTCACGTGATGCTGTCATGAAGTCACACACATGACATCCACCATGGCTCTCCCAGAGGATGGAATCAAGGGATTTCACCTCAAACTTCTCTACAGAGAAGAACTCATTAAAGAGGATCACTGATACTGAGACTCCTTAGTTAAGGCTGTATTCTCCACCATATCAAGCTTATCTCGAAAGTACACAAACTTTATCCTGGAGAGAGGCTTGTGCAGGAAATCTCACCGGTTGCTCATCCAATATTTGATATACCTCCAAGCGTATGGCTTTCCCGCCGATACCATATCTCTACGATATGGTATTTGATCTCAACATGCTTGGTTATGTCATGAAACATAGGGTTGACAAAAAGCTTCACACAGCTCTGGTTATCACAATGAATGATAGTAGGCTCCATTGATTGTCCAAACAATTCTGCAAGGAGCTTACGAAGCCACACTACTTCTCGAGCTGCCACACAAGCTACAATATACTCTACGCCTCTGGCGTACTTAATGCTTTCACCAGGATAGTGTTTTCACGCTGCTAAGAAATGTAGCGAAGATCCCAAAGCTGACAACATCGGAGGTGCTCTTAGATCAATACTGCTCCACGCCTAATTAGAATCCAATAAAACCAGTAACTCTAGGTCTGCATCGAAGAATATCTCAACCCATATCAATTGACCTTACAAATTATCTACGAGTCATGTTTGTTTGCAACAAGATGTATGCGTCTCGGTTCACACATGAGGCCCGTTCAAAGTGCACTCACGGGCATACTTGAGATATGCAGTTGTGAGTGTTAACTAGATACATCAGGACAATCAATTTGCCTATACATGGTGGGATCACAAGTTTGAACTAGCTCACGACCTCTTTTAACTTATGTAGGTTGGTCTCCATAGGTGTAGACATGGATTTGTAATCCATAATGCTAAACCTCTTAAGTATGTCAATGGTGTACTTCCCTTGACTTAGAATCATCTCATCTAGATTTTTCCAAACTTCTAAGCCAAGGAAGTAATGCATGGGCAAGATCCTTCATCTCAAACTGAGGAAGCCAACTCCCTTCTTACGTTTGAATAAAAAGTGATCTTCTCAGTGAAATCAAATCATCAACATACAAAACCAAAATCAATACTTCACCATCAATTACCTTAAAGTACAGATTTGAGTCTGCATCATTTTTAGAGAAGCCCAAGCTTGACAAGTAATGATCAATCCTTTCGTACCATGCACGAGGAGCCTGCTTAAGACCATACAAGGCCTTCTTCAGCCTGCAAACATGAGACTCCTTCCCATATACCTCAAAACCATCAGGTTGCTTGATATGAACTTCTTCCTCAACCACACCATTTAGAAAAGCTGTCTTCACATCATCGATGAATCTTCCATCCTCACAGATGCGGCAATGATAGCAATAATGGTTAGACAAAAGTGTCGCCGGTAGGGCAATGTTTCTTCATAGTCAACTCCCTCTTCTTTTTTTTTGTGAGAAGCCTCTAGCCACGAATCTTGCTTATTACTTCTCAAATGCTCCACTCAATTTGTGCTTGATGTTGACCATTTGGAGGAATACCTGGTGCGACCGGATCTACAGGAATGATGTCCCAGACATCATTCTTGAGAAATGACTGATACTTCTCATTCATAGCATCTTTCCAAACTTGTTGACTAGAAGCTTCCTCAACACTGGAAGGCTCGGACTCTATAATCTGACTCATCAAGGCAACATAACTGGAAAAATTATGTGGCCTTTTTCTTTCTCTAAAGGTACCTCTAGGAGCTACAAACCTTTCCGCCTCTTGCATAGTTTGCCTAACCCAAAGAGGTCTTTTTCTTCCAATCACAATACCGGTAGGCCCATCAGTAGGTTCCAAGGGCTCAACTGGATCAATATCTTCCTTTGGAACTGAAATCTCCCTCTGAATCTCAGGAGTATGGTCAACTTCCATATCCTGAGGAGACTCTTCATTATCAATCTCCATATGAGTACCCTTGGATCTCCTGAATGCAACATCTTCCTCAAATGTGACATCCCTACTGATCTTGATCAACTTCTGACCTGGAATGTATACCCTGTAGGCTTTTGATGTTTCACTGTAGCCCACAAATATTCCCTTCTTTCCAGAAGGCTCCAACTTTGTTCTCTTTTCCTTTCGAATATGAACATAAATTGGACATCCAAAGATCCTTAAATGACTCACCTCTAGCTTCTTTCCAGTAAAGGCTTCTTTAGGAGTCATGTTCTCCAAGATTCTGTGAGGACTTCTATTTTGAACATAGACTTCAGTCCTAGAAGCTTCTGCCCATAGGAAGGTTTGCAGATCTTGGTCATGGATCATGGTTTTTGTTGCTTCCACGATCGATCTGTCTTTCTTTCAGCAACACCGTTTTGTTGAGGATTATAGGGAACACAGAACTCCCTCTTAATCCCAGCTTCAACACAGAAATTCTGAAAGCTGCCAGAAGTGTACTCTCCTCCATTATCATATCTTAGGACTTTGATTCTTTTCCCAAAAAGGTTCTCTACCTGAGCTTTGAACTCCTTGAACCTTTCTAACACTTCCTCAGACTCTTTAGTTTTCAAAAAATAAATCCAAGTCTTTCTAGAGCAATCATCAATAAAAAGAATGTAATACAAGAAACCACTCGAAGAAGGAACAGACATTGGACCACATAAATCAGAATGAATGAGATCTAGAATACATTTAGATTCACTTTCTCTACTATAGAATGGAGTTTTTGTATTCTTACCCATTGCACAGCCTTTGCAAGTACCTTCATGCTCCTGCTTGAACTTTGGAAGGCCTGTAACCATCTTCTCCATGATAGGTAGAGCTCGGAAGTGGAGGTGAGCCAATCTTCGATGCCAAAGATCACACAAGCTTGAAGTATCATGAACTAATGCCTGAAGTGGACGAGTGCATAGCCTATAGAGGCTCTCATGTCTAACACCAATTACTTGAGTAGTCTTGAAATTGGAATTCTTCGTCCACACAAGTACTTTGGCTTTGGAGAAGGCAACTTGATATCCTTTATCTTCTAAAGCTGAAATGGAAATAAGATTTCACTTGATTCCTGGAACATAAAGAACATCACATAACTGTAGTGTAATGCCAGAATCCAAATGGAGAGTAGAGGTCCCAATCCCTTTCACCGAGTAGCTAGCATCATCTCCAATAATGACTTGTTCAGTAGAATCTCTCTCCACCAAGCTTGATAAATGCTCCTTAAAACCAGTGATGTGTCAAGAAGCACCATTGTCGATCAGCCAAGTGTTGGTGTCGGTAGGTACATTGCTTGACAATGCCGAATAGAACAAGTATTCACAAGAGTCTTGCGGAGAGGCATCATCAACATTTGCAATGGTGGCCTATTGCTTAGGCTTGGATGGACAATGCTTGGTGTTGATGAGTGTTTTGTGACACACCCAACACCTTTAGGAATAAAAAGAATGCCCAAAGGCAGCTCTATCCTCTCTTGAAAAATTACCTCTTATGCTAAGATTGCCAGAAAGATCATACGGTAATTCCAATGTTCCGGTTTGGGGGATGGACAAGCTCAATGGATGATGTGATATGTTGGTTTCACAAAGGGACCTTGAAATGAGGAACTTACTCAAAGTAGGGAGTTGGATTGATGCAACGTTGAACGCTCTTATGTTTTTTGGAATTTTCAGTTTAGGATAAAATAAATAAGAAAAAGGATGAGGGTAAGGAACTAGATTTATGCAGAACTAATCCTATGAACTTCGGAGACAAATGCTGGATAATGGAATTTAAACCAATCTTTGCTTCGCCAAGCACGGCACTACAACTAGACAAAGACGGTGCAATCTTCAAGGGTTTACGAAAGATATCCTATTACACTATATCACCATCAATTCGACCAATGCATATAGATAATAGAACTCAAATTAAGCAATTTTAATGTTCAGACTAACCTTACACATCAAATTGAAAATCATCCAATTGAAAAGGGTATGAACTAATTCCACTTTCCAACACTATCAATCTTTCATTCATCTAAAATACTTGAAAACAAATTTACTCTATTTTGAAGAAATCAATGAAACCATGCGGGCTCATAGAAATAATAAATGCTCAACTCTGAATCCACTTATTATTTAAACAGCAATATTGCAACAATCTCATCAGTCTCTCCCTGAATAAATGAAATGAATGGGGTTTATATAGGCACCCCAATTACAAAGCAACGGCCAAGATTAAATTTGAAATCAACGGCCAAGATCAAATTTGACAAACCCTAACCCTAAAAGCATAACAAACTCAAAGACACGTGGCACAAGCAGAACACGCCACTTGGAGCATGGCAAATGATGACACCTTGCACTTCATTCGAGCAAGTAGGAATCCAGAATGCAATTCCCTTTGGATCGCTCCCTAGCTGCAAATGCAAGAAATTTGGCTAACACAGAATCAAGTTCCTCCATTGAGATATTTGGCACAGAATCCAGCTGTATTCCAATCACGTCCAAGGTCTCCAGGCACTGAGTAAAAGTTCCTTCCCATCTAGCCTCCTGCTTCTGAAAGTTCTCCATGAAGGTCAAAAGGGAAGACATATCATCAAGCTGATTCTCTGTAATAATCTGCACTTCTTTGAAGTAAATGCTCATCACACTTTTCTTCAATCCTTCTAAGTCTATGCCATTCGTATCATGATGTTCTTGTCCTGTTAATCCTTCAAGAGAAGTGAGGATTTTGAACTGAATTTTCTCAATCGTGCTCCGTATAGCAGCACATTCTTCTTTTATTCCATCATGTCTTCTTTTTGGCCAACAAGGAATAATACCACCTGCTGAAATCATACGAGGCTCCTTCTTCGACAACACCTTCCTGGATCAAAATTTGCAAGGAAACTTCTTTTAGAACCCTCAAACGAGGTATCACTTTGTCCTGTACATACTGGAAATCTTCCCAATGGTCCTCAACTTGACTCACTTCAGTTATCAGCAGTGCAGATCTATCATAAGTTTGGGCGCACTTCTCCAAGAATTGCTCCATTTGTTTTGAAATATTGGTAACCCAACTCCTGGTTGCTTGACTCGTAATCCTCATAGCCTCAAGGACATCAACGGACTCCGGGGTAAGAGATGACGGTGGAATAAAGGCTGCATTTTCCTGACGCAAAGGGGCTGTTAGCTGTTGAATGAACTCTATCAGCCTTAGATTTTCTAATTCCAACCTTTCCTTCTTCTCTTTTGTTTTATCAAACTTTTCCCTGATGGCTTTGGAAGTGTCCGCCAACTCATGGAAATCCTGATCTATTGTCGTTGGCCCAATGTCCAATGTTGTAACTTCATAATCCATAGGAGCAATCTGATCTCTTAGCTTATCAATCTTCGGGACTGCCACCTGTAAGATCCTGGATCCTATATCGTTCCTGGTGATCTGAGAATACTTTTTAGGCTTTTTAGGCGTTTTAGCCTTGCCAATTCTTTCTAGGAAGTCCTGTATGCTCTCAACTGGTTGAACCTCATCCAGTGGTCTGGACTTCTTCTTCAAACTTTCAGTTAGCCAATCCGGGATTGTGGATAATTCCATACCATCTTCTAACTGAACATCATCATTAATTCCCTTAAGAGCAGAAATTACCTCATCTCCTAGTTCTTCATTGTCCTCAAGAATCTCAGTATCTCCTGCACCTTCAATCATCAAAGTATCATTTCCTTCCAAACACTCCGTGGAGGCTTGATTTTGGAAAGAATCTACCTGTTCTAACTCTTGAAACTGAATTTCTTGCTCATAGCTTGGCTCGATATCAACAATGGATACATTTTCGATTACTCCAATTGACAAAGTCCTTGAAGATGAGGGATTTTCAGTCACCTTTTGCTTCTTACTTTCCAATTCCTCATTAGTTGACTCCTTTTCCTCTAGTTGAAGGTTTCCACTTACTACCTTCCTCTTGCTGGGATATGCAGATTCATCAGGATTTTCGCCAATTGCTTCCTCCTGGCCATCCTTATTGTTTAATGTGGCGTAAGTAAGAGAAATTCCTTCCTTCCTCAACTTGCTGATCTGACCATCGACCCATTCCCTTGAGTAAGCAAAAATGTCCTTCATCAATGTGTTCAAATTAGCCATCTCAGGTTGTGTCCAGTTAGGCAATAAAATAGGCTTATCTTTTTCTTGTTCAAACTGAGGGTGAATGTAGTCCCCATTGTCTTTCACTTGGTCAGGTATAGGAAACAAATCGCACCTTTTCACAAGTTCAACTGGAATTCTTGACCAAGCCTTCTTCCTTACTCCATACTCGTCCATCAGGTTAGACCAGTAATCTTCGATCTGCATAACATGAAGGGACTTCTTCCCGTGTATTCTCAGGTATGGATCATAATCGGACCTTGGATTATAGGTGCTGAATTTGTAAAATTGCAACTCTACCCCTGCTGTTTTGGCTGATTGTAACGAAGGACAGACTTCTAGCATTTTTCCAATTGCAACCGGAAAATCCACTCCTTGTTTGTTCTTCTTCGCCTGAATGGAGTCTACACATGCTAGTTGCCTTGCTACCTCAAGCATAACAATTTTGTATGTTGGGTATCGAGGAAGTCTGTACGGAGCATCAGAGAATCCATGAATTCTTATATAAGTAAATGTCGGAAACTGGATAAACCAAGACCCGATCTTGTCAAGCATTGCCATAGCTTCTTTAGATAGCCTTCTCTGCACTGTTCCTTGAAGAACTCGTGTGATGTACATAAGGAAGGCATCATTTGTTATCTTGAAATTGTCCCTGTAATGCAGTTGGAGCTGCGGGTAACAATCATATGATTTGAGTTGATCTTTCCGAAGTCCCACTTCGCCTTTACAAATCAGTCCTCTGTACTTAGTGAATCTTGCCAGAATATAAACCACATAAGAACTCATGTAAAAGGTTTTAGTTTTTTCAAGGTTTCTCAACTGGGAATCGATATTATCACTTATTAACTTGGCCCAATTTACAGCCTCCATTCCCAATACGATTTCCTCCACGTATGAAAACATCCATACCTCAAAGAAGGCTCCCTGAGACGTTCCCATAACTCTGTTCAGCATGTGAATCATATCACTGTATTCTATCTTAAAATCTGTGCAAATTAGTCTCTTTGGCAACTTGGAGCGATGCCTTTTGGGTTCTTTAATCCAGTTGGAATTGATGATGTCCAAACAGGATTCCTTGGCTTGATCGAACATGGCCTGTGATTCTTGTTGAGTCCTGTTCAACATTTTCCGGCGATGGGGAATACCAAATACTTCCCTGATTGAATC
>VDFB02379711.1:256839369-256915296 GCA_007258455.2 Sequoia sempervirens | reverse complement strand
AATGGTCAATATTAGAATGTAATGAGTTAGATGAGTTATATACTGTTTCTACAGTATCTGGTAGGTAAATGTAGGTGGTCTATTAAATGACTACAGTTGCTTGTAATTCCTTTTTATTGTAATCTTCTTTTTCTGTTAATAGAATGAATGCATTTACCATTCACAAACACTTCATTGACACTCCAAATCGGGTGGTAAAGTGCAAACTGCATCATTATACCAAGAGGCAATCCTCTTGAAGTTATCTTACTCCATGAAGTGCTCTTTAAATACTTGCACAGTGGCAGTATGGACTAAATGATTGTAATTGTACTCTGCACCTGTGACTAGAAGTTTATTGATCTCCAGGGGAATCTAAGTTGACTTACACTTTTCATAGTTATAACTTATTGGTTTGACCATAGTAGGAAAACTCGCGACTTTTTAAAAAATTCGCGACTTTTTTTTTAAAAGAATTTTTCAATAAAACACTCCCACGATCTGGGTATGAAGCCCATCAACGACAAAAAGGGCATTTCACTTTCATTTATCATCTGTTCTTCACACTTGCTTGAGCAAAAACCCACTCCAAAGCATTTTGCACCATTTTTTAGTGATTTTGCATCGCGGAGACAAGATCTGAAGGAGATTTTCATCAGACTTCGAAGGCAAATAGGATTTCCAGGTAGGTTTTCTGATTTTTCTTGTTCTTTCTTTTTTTAATTTTTTCCTCTTTTTTGTTGATTGTATGTTTAAAAAACATCATGAATGCACTGTAAAAAAGATTTAAAGACATTTATATTGTTGAAAACAAGATTTAGATTCATCAAAACAAGAATTTTTGACACATTTTTCTGATTTTTTTACATATTTTGCTGATTTTTTCATTTTTTTGAAATTATCTTCAAACCCTAGTTTTTTTTATTTATTTTTATTTTGATTCCTCTTTTTTGTTGAAAACATGTTTAAAATCATATATTAGCTTAATTATTCACAAATTTAAAGTAATTTTCTGATTTTTACATTTTTTTCACATCTTTTTGAAAACCTAGTTTATTATTTTCTTTTTTTTATCCTTTTTTTTTAATGAAATGTTTAGAATCTTAGATTAGTTTAGATTTTTACTAATTTAAAGTAATCTATTTTGATTTAATCTAATTTAGCTTGTTTTTAAATTTTCTATCAAAAAACTACCAAGTTATGCTTTCACTTTGTCATTGTGTGTGTAGGTTAATTGATAATGGCTTCTGAATTCGTTTCTGCCTCAAGCTCAGCCCCATCCGTGGCTGGAGGATTTGTAGGCACTCGTCCAGCAAGAGCTAGAGATCCCTCTTGGAAATATGCATATGAAGGCCCAGAACCCGGATCAATCTATTGCATTAGATGTAAAAATGTATACCGTGGAGGCATCAATCGGCTCAAATACCACCCCGTAGGCATCCCCCAATGTGATGCTAAGGCTTGCATAAACACCAATTAGGAAATAAAAAGACAAATAAATGCCATACTATAATGTCCACATTTTTAGCACTACGCTTTCCAGTGACGGTAGCCTATTCCCAGACACCCATACGCCAGTCAAATGCAAAATTAGGGTTTCCAACTGTTTGAAAGCTTCGGTTGTGGATTCAGGGGTTTGCATGTTGGAGTTTTGCAGTTTGGTTTATGGATTCCTTCTAGGTTTTCAAAGAGCTTCAGAGGGATGTGACATGCATTTCGATCAGGGGTTTGCATGCAAGTTTGGTTTCTGGATTCTTTCCAGGTTTTCAGAGAGCTTCGCAGTGGTATGACATGCATCTGTATTTGACAATCTTTTTTGGACTTACTATTTTTAGTAAGTTGCAACAGCTGCCCAGTTTGTGCTCAAAACACATTTGTAGTCACTTACTATTTTTAGCAATATGTTATTTATAGTAAGTGTTATCTTTAGCAGTCAGTTTGGGGGTTTCCGGAAGGGTTACTATTTATAGCAGTGACCAGTCTTGTCGTTGCCATCTTCAGTTGGTCACAGTTCCTCATTGTTCTTCAATTTTGCTAAGTTTTGGGCTTTGGGCATATACTTACTATTTATAGCAGTGCTATTTTTAGTAAGTCACCTTTGGGGGAGTTGGTTCTAGGCCTGTGTTTCGCATCAACATTATTATTCAATTTTCAGTTGGAAAGCCTGAGGTTGCAGTTTGATATTTGTTATTTTCACCACTTAAGTTATTTCTATAAGTTAAATTATAACTTATATCATGGGAAAAGTGGTCATTGATAAAAGAACCAAGTCGCCTAGTGAACAATTTTAAGTTGTTTTTAAAAGTTAATTAAATATTATATTTCCTCTATGCGTTGGGATGCCAATGTGAAGAGATATTAACATTTTATAATGTTAAATTATTTAAATGGTCCTCATAGTGGGGTGGACGCCAAAAGGAGGGGGACTTGATATTTTTAAAAGTTAAAAATTAAAAGAGGAGAGGGCGTACCTTTTAGGGAGAAATTAAAAAACTTTTGGAGTCCAGTTGCCCTAATCTTATCAAATGAAGTTTGGCTCTCATTTTTGTTTATCTAGACTTGACAACTTACTGATATGCTGCCGAATTTTCTCTGGTTTGCCTGGGCTGCGTTGTGATGACGAAAACCCTCCATCGTTGGGCTGGTTTCGGTGGTGAAATATCCACCCTAATCAAATATTGGTGCTGGTTCAAAGTTAGAATTAACAGGAGCTTCAAAGATTGATTTACAGAGAAGAAAAGATGATGAATTTTCAGTATTTCTAGTGGGTTTTGGTGTGCTTTCTTGGCTCTCAGATTTTGGTGTTTTTTCTTGAAGTTTTGGAGTGTTTATTTTCAGTTTCTGGGTGACTGCAAAAAAGGACCTGAATCTGGTTATTTGCTCATTGTTTATTATCAGTTGAAGTTATTGTTTTGGGTATTGTTCCATTTGAAGGCCCTTCTCTTGTCAATCATTTTGAGTACTAGATTGTAAATTTTGGTGGAGGCATTTATTTTTAAGAGCAGGTCGACTTCTCCAAGAGTGGCGCCCTTTGCCAGAGAAGAACTCAGTTTGTGGACTGCTGGAGTGGAGTTTGAATCTGCGGTTTTTGGGACTGGAAAAGAGAGCCCTTGGCGTTGGGAAAACAAAGGATTTGCTGGCCATTGCTGGAGGTTGTGTTCGCCACTTCCAAACACTTATATTGCTGCTATAATAGGTTCTTCCCAGTCTGATTTTCAATTGTAAAAATCTGATGTTGAACAGAAAATAAATCTAAATGATGTTGGTTACAATCTTTGTAAAATGGTTTTAGTTTCTAGCAATTTCAGTTCATTGTTATTTCCATTTCATGTCAATACTTTTGCAATACATTAAAAAAAACAACCATCAAACAATTCACAAACAAACCAACCAACAAGCAAGGTACTTTTCTTTTTTTTAAAAAGGGGTGTATGTTACAGTGGTATCAGAGCTAGTTTTTCCTGCCATCCTGTGTGGTCATAAGAAAATCAGCACTCTTCATTCAATGAAGGCAAGAGAACAGGAATACATACGAAGGGAGATGACTATAGAGAAGTCTCTACCTGAGTTGATGCAGGAACTGACCACGCTAATGAGGGATCCTGACATAAAATAGGGATTCAAAATGGTTTTTGCTAGGTCTAAAAGTTGGTATGGAAAAGTGCACATGACACATCAAGATGACCGTGATATCAAAGAAAATACCTTGACTTATGAGGAGAGTGTGGAAGAGCCCCAAAATACCCCCTTGGATTTGCATGTAACTAGAGACAATGAAGATTGGTTTGGTAAAAAGAACAAAACAGCAGTCTTGCATCCTAATTCGAGTTCATGGTTTAGAGACTGATGAGTTCGCTAATGAGGAACAAGTTAAGGGCAACATTGGTGGTGCCATTGAGTCAACTAATGACCATTGCCACAGTAATGATGTTTGTGATAACTCAGAGGTTGTTCAAAGATCAAAACATAAAGCAAGTTATAAGTTTGCCATAGGAGAAGAAGCTTGCATGGAACAGCTACAGAACGATCTCTTTGCGAAGGTTGCTACCAATGATGTTGAGTTTGATGCTACTGAAAACTTCAAAACAACACCTATTGTAGAGCCTTATCATCATACCAATGATAGTTATCTTGGCTGTGAGTTGGGGGCTACCATGTTTTTTGATCATAGTAGCTTATTCCAAGAGTCAACACCCCAAGAGGGGGACAATGAACACTTTCCTATTGATCAAAACAATTAGTCCTATTGATGACACCTAAGGATGACAAAGAACCTATGTGGGATGAATTTCCCTTTGATCCAGATGATGAAACAGAACTTGATGAGGACTTTATATCAGCAACCATTGGTGACACTATGCTTGAGTTTGGGGTTGCCTTCTCGTTTGATCAAAGTGATAGTGAAGTGGAAGCTGATTTAGAAGGCTATGAGGCTCCTGATATTGAAGAGTTTGATGGTGTCCTTGAGCAAAAATCAGATTTATTAGTGCACAAAGCTGATCATCATCTAGATGTTGAGCAATGTCATCACATGGGCGGTGTGGGGTGTGAAACTAGGGACAGCCATGGAGTCATTGAAAATAAGAATGAGAGTTCTGATTTAAAGCAAAGGCTCGAAGAAATTGTAGAGTTTGATCCTATTGATGATATTGAGCATTCTCAGCTAGTGGGTGGTGAAGAAAGGGAGTCTTGGAGCAGCTATGAGGGCAGCAAAGACACAAAACAGAGTTCTGATTTTTTCTTGCAGCCTATCAGCAGTTCACCATCTTTGCATTCTTATGAGTGGGAAGGTCAATTCAGGGTATCCGTTGAAAAGGAAGTGCAAGCTCTATCCCAATTTGATCACACACACAGTTTGATTGAAGAACTCTACTAGAAGGCTCAGATTGAAAAGGGACAGAAACAAGTTAGGGGTGAAGCTACTCTCCCAAATTTGCAACTTATCAAAGACTCTTTGGAGACATTGAAATCAGCATACATTCACTTGATCAGAGATCGAGATTATGCCTTTGAAATTGCAAAGAAGACCATGGGTGCTTTCCAAGAAAAGGAGAGACAAGTTGATGGGCTTACTCTTGATCTTGAGTCAACAAAAGAGATGTTAGAAAACACTCAAGTGGCATTAATGGAAGTAGAAGACCAGCTAGCTGATTTCAAACTTTGTAGAGAACAGGAGAATGAACAAAAAGTGGAAGAAATCAAACAAGTAATTGAAGAGCTCGATTGTCTTCAAGAAGAGTTTGACTTGGGAAATGTCCCACAAAAATCGGAAGTAACATGTGCAGATTTGGATCAGCAAGATGGTAGTGAGCAAGAGGAAAGGGATGACTTCCAAGTTTTTGACAATCCTCTCTTTGAATTGAGTGTTGAAGATAACCCTCTCTGTGATGGACGATAAAACATGTGGTGAAGTGACCGAGCATGAGACTAAGTATGATTTCCAACATATTGATGATAAGATATCAGTCTATGAGGACATGTCACACTTGGTGAGTGGCAATCTTCCAAGGCTATTTGATAATGAATGTATAAATGGGTTGGAGGATAAAGTCTCCACAAGGGAAGTGATGATTCAGGGAGATTTCAACATCTTTGACATCAAGATGTTGCCCAAACAAGTCTTAGAAGCTGTTGGTAATTTCATGACAGCGGCAAGGAGTGAAGAATTTAGACGTGTTACTCAGGAGGAAGGGGAGAAAGAAGAACCAAAACAGGTTGTTTATTTCCTTGACCATCCATCCTTTGGGTGGAGTGATGTATTGGCTCATACTAGACCATTTTTGGAGTTGGGATTGAAGACAACATTGGTTCCATGCTCTTCAGATGTGAATGCTTTCATGGTTAGGCACCAAGGGTTCTTGAGAGAAGACACTAATTCCTTGAGAGTGCAGTTGGTTATGATGGACACTTGGAGACATGTTGTGTATTCTTTCCGGTTTGTTGGGGATCATTCTTGGTTGGGTATCCTTGTTTGGCATCCTTGGCTTGTTATGTCACAACTTATTAGGTATGGTTGGAAGGATTCATAGAGGGATAAGGATCAAAATTCCAGAATTAGTGGTGCTGCTATCTTCCTTATCAGCCATCTGATGGTCTCATTGGAAAATCAACAAATGGATTGTCAAGAAATTTTAAGTGTGGACTGGAGAGAGAAACAAATAGTTACTCTCGAAGGTGATCTTTGGCATAGACACGGGCAATTTTTGAGACACAAGCTTGCTGATTTGGAGCAGACCAGCCACCTTACATGGGGAGGTACTCTCATTCAGGAGAGTTGGTTCATCATTTCTTGTCAAGCAGGTGGAAGGTATCAATTGGAGGTTTCTTGGGTGTGTTTTCCAGCCACTTATGAAATGATTGGGTGCAATAGGATGCTCTTCTCACATGCTCACACTTGTGAGTTCCTATGGCACTACTATTATTCCCTGTGTAGAGTGCACTGTATTTTGCTGATCCCAGCTTTGAACAGCAATGAATATTTGTTTCTTCAAATCTTTCCTACTCTCCAGGTTCATTTTATGGAGGTTTGTGATGCAAATTTTGATAGTCTTCTTGCAATATTGGTTCGGGACAGCGAACCCCCACATGCTTTGGTTTATCATTCGGAGGTCGTGGGAGTGGGAACTGTAGGAGTTTTCCATAGTCTCCACAGTTGTATCATAATATTTCGGGCGAGACATAGCAGATTTATATGGAGTCATGGGGATGAATTGGTTGAGCTCTTGCACAGGATTGTTTTCCTCTTTGCAAGGAGATTTGGAGAAGTCACCTATGCAGTCATGGCTCTGTTAGATACCATATGGAGTTTTGCTTAAGAGTCTATTTTTCAGTTGGGTAGATTATTTTTCCTATTGCATGGGTTTATGATAGACCGTAGTATTGTTGGTATTGACTACTCAGAGTCTTTTGGGCATGGGATGTTGCATGGTAATGATCTCAATTCTTCCAATCTCTTCAGTTTGAGCTCTAAGGATGGTTACTTTTGGGGGTTACAGGGGTGGTTAGAGCAGTTTGGGCATGATGGTTCACTTATATGATCAGAGTGGTGCAGCATCAACATGGTGGGTCCTTCCTAAGATGGACATGGGACCTTGGGATCCTACTGGTTTTGGTGCGGATCAGTTTAAATTTTTCTGGAGTTGTGGAGGTATTGCTTGAGGGCAAGCAATATTGGGAAGGGTGGACTATAATGTCCCCATTTTTAGCACTACGCTTTCCAATGACAGTTAGCCTATTCCCAGACGCTCGTAGGCCAATCAGATGCAGAATTAGGGTTTCCAACTGTTTGGAGGCTTCAGTTGTGGATTCAAGGGTTTGCATGTTCGAGTTTTGAAGTTTGGTTTATGGATTCCTTCTGGGTTTTCAAAGAGCTTCAGAGGGATGTGACATGCATTTTGATCAGGGATTTGCATGCAAGTTTGGTTTTTGGATTATTTTTGGGTTTTCAGAGAGCTTCGCAATGGTTGACATGCATCTGCATCTGACAAGCTTTTTTGAACTTACTAATTTTAGTTAATTGCGACGGCTGCCCGGTTTGTGCTCAAAACGCATTTGGAGTCACTGTCTATTTTTAGCAGTATGCTATTTATAGTAAGTGCTATCTTTAGAAGTCAATTTGGGGGTTTCCGAAGGGGTTACTATTTATAGCAGTGACCAGTCTTGTTATTGCCATCTTCAGTTGGTCACAGTTCCTCATTGGTCTTCAGTTTCGCTCAATTTTGGGCTGTGGGCATATACTTACTATTTATAGTAGTGCTATTTTTAGTAAGTCACCTTTGGGGGAGTTGGTTCCAAGCCTATGTTTCACAGTAGCATTATTATTTAGTTTTCAGTCGGAGAGGCTAAGGTTGCAGTGTAATATTTGTTATTTCGACCACTTAAGTTATTTCAATAAGTTGAATTATAAAGTTAAATTATAACTTATATCATGGGAAAAGTGGTCATTGAAAAAAAACCAAGGCGCCTAGTGAACAACTTTAAGTTGTTTTTAAAAGTTAATTAAATATTACATTTCCTCTATGTGCTGGGACGCCAATGTGAAGAGGTATTAACATTTTATAATGTTAAATTATTTAAATGGTCCTCATAGTAGGGTGGACGCCAAAAGGAGGGGGACTTGATAATTTTAAAAGTTAAAAATTAAAAGAGGAGAAGGGCATACCTTTTAGGGAGAAATTAAAAGACTTTTGGAGTCTAGTTGCCCCAATCTTATAAAATGAAGTTTGGCTCTCATTTTTGTTTATCCAAACTTAACAACTTACTGATATGTTGCCGGATTTTCTTTGGTTTGCCCGGGCTGCGTTGTGAGGACGAAAACCCTCCATTGTTGGGTTGGTTTTGGTGGTGAAATATCCACCCTAATCAGATATTGGTGTTGGTTCACAGTTAGAATTAACAGGAGCTTCAAAGATTGATTTACAAAGAAGAAAAGATGATGAATTTTCAGTATTTCTAGTGGGTTTTGGTGTGTTTTCTTGGCTCTAAGATTTTGGTGTTTTTTCTTGAAGTTTTGGAGTGTTTATTTTTAGTTTCGAGGTGACTGCAAAAAAGGACCTGAATCTGGTTATTTGCTCATTGCTTATTATCAGTTGAAGTTATTGTTATGGGTATTGTTCCATTTGAAGGCCCTTCTCTTCCCAATCGTTTTGAGTACTAGATTGTAAATTTTGGTGGAGGCATTTATTTTTAAGAACAGGTCGACTTCTCCAGGAGGGGCGCCCTTTGCCAGAGAAGAACTCAGTTTGTGGACTGCTGGAGTGGAGTTTGAATATGGGGTTTTTGGCACTAGAGAAGAGAGCCCTTGGCGTTGGGAAAACAAAGGGTTTGCTGGCCATTGCTGGAGGTTGTGTTCACCACTTCCAAACACTCATATTGCTGCTGTAACAGGTTCTTCCCAGTCTGATTTTCAATTGTAAAAATCTGATGTTGAACAGAAAATAAATCTAAATGATGTTGGTTACAATCTTTGTGAAATGGTTTTAGTTTCTAGCAATTTCAGTTCATTGTTATTTCCATTTCATGTCAATATTTTTGCAATGCATTAAGAAAAACAACCATCAAACACTTCACAAACAAACCAACCAGCGAGCAGGGTATTTAAAAAAAAAAAAAACAGGGGTGTATGTTACAGTTGCAGCTGCAGTAGAAAAAAAGGTGCAAAGAGCGAAAGCAAAAGCAGCAATGCAAGCTGCCATAGCTTCTTCTCAAGGTGCTCCACTCAACCTTGAGTCAGATGATGATGTAGCAGGCATAGTGGGCTCTCTTCATGGTCCACATGTGCAGAGGCAACCGCCACAACCCACCACCACCTCGTTACCCTCATCTACCTCTAGTAGAGCACCAGGATCAGCACATTTGGTTCAAACATGCATGATTCAAATGATACTCTTGATACCCTCTACTGCGTTAGGATCCAGATTGATATCATCCTTGCAGAAACAAATCTCTACTAAGGACAACCTTGGTTGTACTATATCATTCATTACTAATGTTCATGTTGTTCATTGTACTTCCACCTTATAATTTGTAAGGATGGTCCGTAACTACAAATTGAATTGTTGGAAATACAAATGGATAAAACAACATTGTTATCTTTATGAATATGTGAGTGACAACATTTTGTTTCATACCTATTCCAGGGAATGATGTAAAACATAACTTGAAACTGCTGTGATTTGGTAGTAATACAAATTAATAATTAAATTGTATTGAGAACATCTTATGCAGTCATGGAAAAACTACAGACACTTCATGGTGCTGATTTAGATTTAGTAAAGAATGAAGTTATAAAGTACCAAATATACAGTGCTTCTGGTTGCTACTTGCTAGATTATTACAGCAATATGCTTCTTTTCTTATGCTTAAGCTGATTAGAGGTTTTAACAAAAGTGACATAAACCAGATTGTATATCAATAAGCAAAGAATTGTATTTAAAGTTATTAATAATTATAATCTTTCCATTTCAGTTCTGATTGGTAAACCAGAATTGTTATGCAATCATCAATACAATCTAACAGTAATATTTAGATAATCAAAGATTAAGTCTTCAAGAGCCTTTCTTAGATTGTGTCAGTAGGAACCAGGAAACTCAATGAGGAATTAATTCCCACCTCAACTTGGAAATTGACAAAGACTGTCAAAAGACAAAACAACAGACGTGTTTTCCATCCTCCAGCAAGAGGGGTGTAGGATTTACTCAGGGCAAACTCTACCCTGGAACAAATGACATAAACTCAAAATGCAATGAACAAAACTTAGCTACTTCATTCATAAAGCAATATGATAAATACAATGAAGTTGCATTTCAAGAAAGAGTAGAGGATGAGAACTCACCCTCCCAGTAGTGTAACTCCTAAGGATTGACATAACACCTCACTCTCCAAAAAAGGAAATGTAATTCCTAAGTAAGAGGATGACACCTCACACTCCAAAAAGGACAATCATAACTAAACCTACGTAAACAAATTACCTAATTAAAGTTATCCTACAGCATAATAAATGCACAACTACACCAACAAGGGGTTCTTACACTAAACATCATTGAATATGCTTATTTCCCATGCTATTTCTCCAGCACTTCATCTCTAATCTTTTATTATATATGTCTCACTCGAAATATTGCAAGGTTCTGCAATAATGTCTGCAATGGTGTGTACAAGTTTGAAACAGATTGTGTTTGAGGGAGTAGTTCATAAGACTAAATTTGTGGCCAAGTAAAAAAGCTGTATTGCTCATGAAGTATATTTGGCTTAAGCTGGAGAGCACACTTTCTAAAGAAACAAAGTTTATGTTGTACAGAGCCTGAAAAATTATTTGAATGCCACTAATAGTTTTGTTTTGAGGACTCAAAGTTGATGAGCTTTCCTTTTCTATAAAATCGGATTTCAGTTTCAAGGTGTTTAACTGGCATATCGTCATATTTTCAGATTTCAAATTTAGATATTTCATTTATAGCAGCAGATTCCTGGTCATGATCGTCAAATCCATATGCTTCTTATAGTTATTCGTTATAAAATGACTTATTGGATGGATATGTAAATGGAGCTATTTGACAAATCCATAGTTATATCCAAAATAGATTTGAAATCGCCATATTTTTGCTTTCCAATTAAAATTTTCCATGATACTCTAATAATATTCTTTCAGTTAATTCTTACTTGATTTACAAAATTAAATAAGGAGCTCAAATTTCTTCAATTCAGGACAATTCTATATTACAAATATTCCATTCTTGCTAAAGCTATATAGAAATTATAACTTAAATAAAACTCTTCATAATTACAGGCTGTGGGTATCATTTTAGAAGATAATATGGCTATAAGGTAGTTTTTTAGGTCACTGCCAATTGAGAAAACAATGTTGGTGCATATGACACCCTTTGTGCAAGTATTTCACAAGGGGATTATTTTTCCATTTACGTTATATATTGTTCACATAAGCATACAAGTCTACTGCCCTATAAATTCAAACCTATGATCTCCACTTTAGGGTATAAAGCTCTTCACCATTGGGCCAACCCAGACTGTTCACCTCAATAGTTGCATCCATCATGCTGCTGTCTGATTAAAATGTTTGCATGGTACTCCATAGTTAGTCCTTCCTTGATTTAGAAAGTCAAATGGTAATCTCTTAATGTTGCACTTCTAATTTGCATTTTATGCAACACCAAAAAATGCACAACCCCAAGTTTTATCCAGTCATAGAAAAGAAGGTTAACAGGTTCATAATTGATAATTTCATCCTTCAACCAATTAGTAGAGTGTTGATAATAAAATAGAGTATTTCAGTTCTGTATTATAGTAACCCAAAACACAAAAGCTAAGGTCAGCAGATGGAGGCTAAGAAAATAATTATTTTCCTGTAGTGATTAGTTATTTTATAACATAAAACTTTATACTTGTATTTTAAAAATTGATTATTTCAACCATCAAATAATATTGTCATAACATCACCTAGCATAAAGCCAAAAGAAACTATATTTCCACCCTTATGAAAATGCAATCAAAACCTATAAAACAAAATATTTAACAAGCACAAGCAAAACCAAGGATACACGCTGATCCTAAAGGCAAATATAGAAGACCGAAATTTGCCAACTGCTGTCTAACATAAACTGGATGCCGTTAATCCATGAGAGCATCAATTTAAAAAATAAATAGAGACAACTTACCTTTTTTAAGGATGAAAAATCAATACCAAAAAATGATAAATGTTGAGCTAAAAAAGGATCCTCAACTGCTTCGTCCTCAGGGTAAGAGTAAACATCTAAGAAATCCATCACAGTAAAGTAGAAGTATCAAATTTTGAAACAACCATCCCTAACCATTTTTTTAACATAAAGGCAAGCCTATCCATTTCATCACAAAAGGTTGTCTATAACCAAAATAAACAAATAAGGCCATACATTGAAAACAACAGCAGCCTATGTTGCAGTGTGAACAAATAGTTCTTTAGATTTTAGAACAATGGAAATTCCGTTTATCCAATAAATGGTGCTCCCATGAACATTTAGGTATACCACATTTTAAATGTTTTTGAGATTGACAAACTAGGTACAATCATGGAAATATAAAATACATCAGGAAATATAAAATACAAGTCATTTGAATGTAAACAAGCGAAAAGAACACCTTATAAAATATGATTAGGCCTGTAGAAATGCAAATACTAAATATTGTTACACAAACAGAAAATGACATGAATGTGTGGAACATTCAAAAGACAAATACTAATAAGATACCCCAGCTTTACCTTTAAGTTCTCTATTGCCACAATTGTTGATATCATTTCTAGGTGAATAGAAGCAAGATTTTATGCTAAAAACAGTGTGCTCACATCCACAAGGTATAAAAATGAAGAAATTTTTTCACGTGAAGAATAAAAACATTTTCTAAAATTCTCCTTCTGCCTTGTGGTTTGGTGTATTCACACATGTAAAGTTCATTTCTTCAGAAGGACTTCAATACTTTATCATAAAACTTGAACACAAAATCCCCATGACAGTCCTACACTTAATGACTTTTGATTAGGTCTCCAGTTCCTTATAGGTGGTTAAAACTATAATATTGTTGACACATTTTCTGTTTTGTATTAAGACTCTGACTTCCTTCATATGGTATCAGAATGGCACATGATACCTCATCCACAAATAGGAGGATGATGGCAGATCTAAGAAATGGTGAAGGAAGACATTCAAGGTGCGCTATATTACAATATTTTTTTAAAAAGTTCATTAAAGATTGTCTACCAAGATATTTTTGGAGGGAGTTCTTTTGGTTGTTTGAATTTCAAAAGAAGCCAAAATACTTGGGACCATATCAACCAGAAAACTCAAGACAGACAACAAGAATTGCACATGGTGAACAGCATCATGGACGAATAAGGTTACCCGTCTTTTATGGTTTGTATTTTTGGTGATACAACAATTTCATGAATACCAGACAAATTGTTTTTGAAGTTCAATTTAGTGAATTCATCAACACATCATCCTAGAAGGTTAGATCCGTATTCGATGTCTACTACAGATTTGTGACTGTGGCTTAAATGATCGGTACTTTTGTTTGATTAGTGAAAAAATTAAAATTGGGCATGAAGCATCGGATCACTCAAAAGCTAAGTTGCCAAATCGGGTACGGGCACGGGTACGGGCACGTGGGTACGATACGTGGGTACGGAAAATTCTTTTGGGGGATTGGGTACGGAATTGGGTACATCCCTACAAAAATATAATAAAATATTCATATATATATATATATATGCAACCTAATATATGTATAATTAATATTTTACTAAAATTAATAAATTTAAATTATAATATTATAAAACAATGAAACATAAATATTAATTTAAATTATAATTATTAATAATGAATGTATTACTACTTAATTATTAATAATAATTATTTTAAAAATTAATATTTATAAAATTATATATAAATAATTAAAATAAAAAATGATTTATTTATAAAATTATATATATTTAAAATTTAATATATATTAAATATTTTATAATCTGTATAGTATATTATTATTTATTTATTATACAATCTATAATTAATAATAATAAATTAATTAATAATATCTATTATCATTAGAATCTGTATTATTATTACTTATATTATTATTATTTAATATTTATAATTAGAATTTACAAATTATAAAATACAATCTATATAGTAGTCTCGAAGGAGATGAGATTTACGCGTGAAACCATTTACCCGACTCACTTCCGATGATTTCCTTGATGATGCACCCGCTGTTCTCGCCACCACTGATGCATCCGGGTGGATCGACTTCTAGGGTTGGGAGGAAGGGCCATTATCGAAGTGGTGCGATATGTAGAGAATGCGTGGAAAAAAAATCAAGAACCCTAAACAATGCTAGGAAAATCGGCAAAAATCGGCAGAAAATGCAGGCAGACGACGCGAGCTGGTCAAAGACTCAGCTCAGGCAGACGACGCGGCAAAAACAATGCAAAGACGATGCAATAAAAACTCAGGTAGGGCAGAAACGAACACAGCGCATTTTTTAGGGTTTTTGTTTTTTTTTTCAACGTCAAATCATGCGGAATCGGTCCAAAATCGGTGAACAAACACCATGAAATGCCTGGGTTAGAATCGTTGTTGACCGAATCGTTTCCAACACACAAAAGACGATTCATGTACGTACCCAAAGCAATTCGATTCCGAATCTGACTCCGAAGCATTTCATTTCCAGGTACGAGGCCTGGGAGGCAATGATTCGGTAACACAGGATATTCTTGCATTGTCAAATTTTCAAATTTAAAGAACTCTCTATCACAATGATAAAAATACATGGAAAAAACAGCAGATTTGACAATGGAAACACCAGTTTCAATCTGTCTATGAGGTTGGTGCTGCAAAAGTGTATGGTAATTGTTGTTTTTGCACTTTCATATAGTCACCCGAATGGTTAACATTTTGTTTGTTAATTTTTTCTCTCAATTGATGAAAGGCAATACTTTTTTATGTAAATCAAAGATCAAAACACTCTAATCTGGAAAAGATGTCATTTAGTTGGGAAATGGATTACTATTTCTTTGAAGACAAACTTATCTCTGTTCAAGTGACAGCTATCAATTCCTTGAGACATTTTGAAGATCATTCAACAAATCCCGATTTCTATTTCTAGGTTCGTATACATCTTATGGAAGAAATGAAGACTCCAATCTCTTAACAATGTCCTTTCATTGCAATTCCAAATCTTTAGGATTGCAGTCAGTTTTCTCCCCAAACAAAGAATGGTGCCCCTTGATTACAAGAGTATTTTGAACTTATTTACAGGAATTCCAAAGAGACGAATGGATCTGCAAGTCATTACAAATCTAAAGGGCTTTTTGCCCACACAAGAAAAGCTCCTTTTATGAATGTGTTTGTAGACTTTAATGAATCCTGTGTGATTTTGATCTGTTGAAGAAATAGCAGTTTTCTACATGGTAGAAGCCTCAATGAGAAACTTGTGACATTTTACAATGCCCCTCAACAATTTTTTTGAATTCAAGATTTTAATAATTTTAAAGAAGAAAACAATTTTTCAGTGATTTAAAAATACAGCTTGTTGGCATTTCAATTTGCACCTCTCGAATTCGGATTAGAAACGGACAGCTATGCACAGATAAACTGCTCTTCAAATTAGGAGGGGAAGCTCCCTCTTCACTGATGATGCTTAAAGAAAGTAAACTAAACTATTTGCCAATCCTTTTGTTCTCAACTAAGAGCACAAGGTTATAAAACTCTAGCGTCGTAGTTGAGGTTTTCCCTTTTTCAGAACTTCAACTACAACTAGGCCTACTCTAATGACGCTTCTAGCAACTCAAGTAAACTCAGAGCTTGAGTTTTAGAAGTAAACGAGGAATGATTCAACACAGAAACTCACATAAACTCTCCTCCAACGTACACCCGAAGACTCATTGTACTTTTAGATGCGAGCTAAAATAAAGATTATATAAGCAAAACAAATAAAACAAATCCTAAGACAGTAGATTAGAGCAAAGTAAGCATAAGATTTCCTTTCTCAAATTTATGATAACGATTACACTTCTAGGATAGCAGGTTTGTAGCAATAACAGGCTTACAGTTTAGCGATCAAACCATAATACACTTGACACAGATTACACATGAACTGAACAATAACTTGCAGCAAAAGGCAGGCATGCAAGCTTCCTCTTACACTAAGTGAACAGACACTGAATAACAACTTGCAGGCAAAAGTAGGCTCAACAATTTGTTATCACAATAACAGTTAAAGAAAAATGGGCAAGGCTGCCCTTATTTATACACAAGCATGAAGTAGGGAACCCTAAAATCTCCTCGCTTTTACAACAAGACTTGCCAACATGCAAGCTTTATTTCTAAAACTAAAACATGACAACTAACTAACAACCTGTTGAAAGCAAAAAACAGGGAAAGTTCCAACTATTACAACTTGATATTTCTTATTTCTCAAAGAATAGATAAGCGCGAGATAAGAATAGCAAGAAAACTCAGAAAAAGCTTCGTGTTAACTGCTGTTTTTTAATTCTATTCTTGGAAAATATCGCTGCCCCAAAAAGGTGTTGATTTTTCTCCAAAAAGCAGATTGTCGGAAAAAGTTGAGGTCTAGGTTTTGTAGACAATCACCTTCTGAAGAGACCCAATTCGTTAGATTCTGAAAAAGTTGAGGGCTTCCCGAAAAAGCAAATTTTTGGAAATATAAAATTTTCCAATCTTTAAGAGGAACAAAAAGCAAATGGACCCAGATCGATGAAAACTGAAAAAGCTAACCACATATTTTTGAAATACGATACCCTAGAAGATTGGATCATGAAAAAGCGTGCCTCTGTGCATCCCAATCCCGAATCCATAAAAAAATTGAAAAAGCACCCCATTTGAGCCTCTAAATCTTGAAAAGCAAAAAATTGAATGTTTCCTCCTCTGAACGCCAACCTACAAAATATGTGAATAATGGATGCAAAAGCCTTCTTAAATAGATGTTGAGGACAAAAAAGCACTTTATTCTCCAAGCTTTAAAACTTTGAAGTCAATCCAGAAGTAGGTACGTTGAATGTAGACAACTTTTGAATGATGAAGGATAAAACTTGAAAAATTGTCAAGGCATTGAACCTTGGGCGCCTTTCCTCTTCAGAGTTAGAATATTTTTCAAGATTTTCAACTTTGCTTGTTTTTCTAACCTTAGTTTGATCTTTGTTTCCGGATGTTTGACAAATCTAGTGAACTGGCTGACAAATTCACTAGATAGCCTGAAGAATTCAGAGAAAGATCTCTTAGAGGTTGTGATTCCTAAAAAGGGATTTTTGGGGCTCAAAAGCTTGGGCGCCCCTAGCCTGCTGGGGCACCCAACTCCTCCAGAGTATCATTTTTCTATGTTTTTCATCTTTCAATTTTTACTTTTTTTCATTTTGCGCAAGTTTAACCCTCTGTTCAATCTACAATATCTAGTGCTTGATAAATTTGATGAGCTCACTAATGAATCCGTTGAAGAGTTTGTTAAAATCTAAAGGAAAGTTCTTGGTGTTAGTTTTATGATCAGATGTAATGCACAGAAAATTAATTCAAAATCAAACACAATAACACAGCAGATGCCCTGGGAAAACCCTCCTCTTGAGGGAGAAAAAGCCAGCAACAATATATCTCTTATATATTGAATCAATACAATAATGATCTCCTTACAAGAGGCTGATATTTAGGCCCAAATACAAGCACCAATGAATGATGCAACACAGCAATACAAGATATAATTCGCTGATGAAAAACTCAGCCTCTAATGATATTGAACTGCCTTGAGAAGAACTCGCACATGAGTTGGAGAACGAACTAGGATAAAATCTGAATGATCAACAATGAATTGGCCATCGAGCATATATACAATATGAAGGGAGAGGTCGCATCTCTCCAATGCATCAAGTCGGCCACCTTGAAACATCACGTCTCCAATATTCAAGAAGTCGGCTACCTTGACATTCTCACCTCCTCAATATTCACATTATATCAAGGTCAACCTTGATAATAATATTAATCGTGCCTCTTCATTATAATATGTCGGCCTTAACAAATGGATATAACTCTTCAATCATCGTGCCTCTTGATGACTCAATAAATTAAATAGCCATGGGCTATAATTTAATTTATCTCATGTAAGAAGATCACTGGAAGAATACTACTGACACTGCTCAATAAACATCAACACTCCCTCTCAGCTAGGGAGTATACTTCCAATTGCACAAAACATATCACCTCATTATGATGTCTACCACAATGGCTACAACCATATGTGGAAAAGAGAGATATCACCTCATCATGATATCAGATATCACCTCAACATGATATCAACCATAATGGCTACAACCATTTATGGTATGTACAAGTGTTCAACACTTGCCTGATGTTGTCACCTCAACATGACTTTCACCATGGCTCTCCCAGGGGGTGAAACACAAGTACAAGAAAATCATCACGAACTCTCTCACGTGATGCTGTCATGAAGTCACACACATGACATCCACCATGGCTCTCCCAGAGGATGGAATCAAGGGATTTCACCTCAAACTTCTCTACAGAGAAGAACTCATTAAAGAGGATCACTGATACTGAGACTCCTTAGTTAAGGCTGTATTCTCCACCATATCAAGCTTATCTCGAAAGTACACAAACTTTATCCTGGAGAGAGGCTTGGTAAGAATGTCCACCGTCTGCTCATCAATGCTGATATACCTCAACTGTATAGCTTTCCTCGATACCATATCTCTGATATAGTGGTATTTGATCTCAACATGCTTGGTTCTGTCATGAAACATAGGATTGACAGAAAGCTTCACACAGCTCTAGTTATCACAATGAATAATAGTAGGCTCCATTGATTGTCCAAACAATCCTACAAGGAGCTTACAAAGCCACACTGCTTCTCGAGCTGCTACACAAGCTGCAATATACTCTGCCTCTGCTGTACTTAATGCTACAGATGAATGTTTCCTGCTGCACCAGGAAATCATAGCAGATCCCAAACTGAAGCAACATCCAGAGGTGCTCTTCCGATCAATAACACTCCCTGCCCAATCAGAATCAGTAAAACCATGCAACTCTAGGTCTACATCTGAAGAATATCTCAACCCATATCCAACTGTGCCTTGCAAGTATCTCAGGATATGTTTTGTTGCAACAAGATGTATCTGTCTCGGTTCACACATGAACTGACTAAGTGCACTCACAGCATAACAGATATCTGGTGTAGTGTTAACTAGATACATCAAGGACCCAATCAACTGCCTATACATCGTAGGATCCACCAAGTTTGAACTAGCTACAGCCTCTTTTAACTTATGTAGGTTGGTCTCCATAGATGTAGACATGGATTTGCAATCCATCATGCCAAACCTCTTAAGTATGTCAATGGTGTACTTCCCTTGACTTAGAATCATCTCATCTGGCTTTTTCCAAACTTCTAAGCCAAGGAAGTAATGCATGAGCCCAAGATCCTTCATCTCAAACTCAGAAGCCAACTCCTCCTTACATTTGAGAATAAGGTGATCTTCTCCAGTAAGAATCAAATCATCAACATACAAAACCAAAATCAATGCTTCACCATCAATTACCTTAAAATACAGATTTGAGTCCGCATCATTTTTAGAGAAGCCCAAACTTGACAAGTAATGATCAATCCTTTCGTACCATGCACGAGGAGCTTGCTTAAGACCATACAAGGCCTTCTTCAGCTTGCAAACATGAGACTCCTTCCCATGTACCTCGAATCCATCAGGTTGCTTGATATAGACTTCTTCCTCAATCACACCATTCAGAAAAGTTGTCTTCACATCCATTTGATGAATCTTCCATCCTCTAGATGCAGCAGTGGCAATAATGGTTCTGACAGAAGTGTAGCGAGCAACAGGGGCAAATGTTTCTTCATAGTCAACTCCCTCTTTTTGTGAGAACCCTCTAGCCACGAATCTTGCCTTGTACTTCTCAATGCTCCCATCAGCTGCATGCTTGATCTTGAAGAGCCATTTTGAAGATACCACAGATTTGCCTTCGGGTCTAGGAACGATGTCCCAGACATCATTCTTGAGAAATGACTGATACTTCTCATTCATAGCATCTTTCCAAACTTGTTGACTAGAAGCTTCCTCAACACTGGAAGGCTCGGACTCTATAATCTGACTCATCAAGGCAACATAACTGGAAAAATTATGTGGCCTTTTTCTTTCTCTAAAGGTACCTCTAGGAGCTACAAACCTTTCCGCCTCTTGCATAGTTTGCCTAACCCAAAGAGGTCTTTTTCTTCCAATCACAATACCGGTAGGCCCATCAGTAGGTTCCAAGGGCTCAACTGGATCAATATCTTCCTTTGGAACTGAAATCTCCCTCTGAATCTCAGGAGTATGGTCAACTTCCATATCCTGAGGAGACTCTTCATTATCAATCTCCATATGAGTACCCTTGGATCTCCTGAATGCAACATCTTCCTCAAATGTGACATCCCTACTGATCTTGATCAACTTCTGACCTGGAATGTATACCCTGTAGGCTTTTGATGTTTCACTGTAGCCCACAAATATTCCCTTCTTTCCAGAAGGCTCCAACTTTGTTCTCTTTTCCTTTCGAATATGAACATAAATTGGACATCCAAAGATCCTTAAATGACTCACCTCTAGCTTCTTTCCAGTAAAGGCTTCTTTAGGAGTCATGTTCTCCAAGATTCTGTGAGGACTTCTATTTTGAACATAGACTTCAGTCCTAGAAGCTTCTGCCCATAGGAAGGTTTGCAGATCTTGGTCATGGATCATGGTTTTTGTTGCTTCCACGATCGATCTGTCTTTCTTTCAGCAACACCGTTTTGTTGAGGATTATAGGGAACACAGAACTCCCTCTTAATCCCAGCTTCAACACAGAAATTCTGAAAGCTGCCAGAAGTGTACTCTCCTCCATTATCATATCTTAGGACTTTGATTCTTTTCCCAAAAAGGTTCTCTACCTGAGCTTTGAACTCCTTGAACCTTTCTAACACTTCCTCAGACTCTTTAGTTTTCAAAAAATAAATCCAAGTCTTTCTAGAGCAATCATCAATAAAAAGAATGTAATACAAGAAACCACTCGAAGAAGGAACAGACATTGGACCACATAAATCAGAATGAATGAGATCTAGAATACATTTAGATTCACTTTCTCTACTATAGAATGGAGTTTTTGTATTCTTACCCATTGCACAGCCTTTGCAAGTACCTTCATGCTCCTGCTTGAACTTTGGAAGGCCTGTAACCATCTTCTCCATGATAGGTAGAGCTCGGAAGTGGAGGTGAGCCAATCTTCGATGCCAAAGATCACACAAGCTTGAAGTATCATGAACTAATGCCTGAAGTGGACGAGTGCATAGCCTATAGAGGCTCTCATGTCTAACACCAATTACTTGAGTAGTCTTGAAATTGGAATTCTTCGTCCACACAAGTACTTTGGCTTTGGAGAAGGCAACTTGATATCCTTTATCTTCTAAAGCTGAAATGGAAATAAGATTTCACTTGATTCCTGGAACATAAAGAACATCACATAACTGTAGTGTAATGCCAGAATCCAAATGGAGAGTAGAGGTCCCAATCCCTTTCACCGAGTAGCTAGCATCATCTCCAATAATGACTTGTTCAGTAGAATCTCTCTCCACCAAGCTTGATAAATGCTCCTTAAAACCAGTGATGTGTCAAGAAGCACCATTGTCGATCAGCCAAGTGTTGGTGTCGGTAGGTACATTGCTTGACAATGCCGAATAGAACAAGTATTCACAAGAGTCTTGCGGAGAGGCATCATCAACATTTGCAATGGTGGCCTATTGCTTAGGCTTGGATGGACAATGCTTGGCAAAGTGACCATACTTGTCACATCTAAAGCATTGGACTTTGGATAAGTCTCTCTTCTTCTTGAATGTGGGAGCACCATCATTTCCTTTATCTCGATTCCTCTTGAAGAATCCTTTCTTCCCATCTTTTCCTTTCTTCTTCGAAGAGTGAGAGGAGAGAACATGAATATCTTCATTAGTTGAACTTTGACCAACGCCTCTAGCCACCAACCTTGACTCCTCTTGAATGCAGTCGGCCCTCAAACGATCAAACTTAGGAAGTTTGGATCTTGCACTGATTCCCTGAATGTAAGACTCCCATGATAAAGGAAAACCATTGAGAGCAAGCATGGTCAAGTCTTTATCATCAATCACATGACCAATTGTAGAGAGTTGATCTCTCAATTCCAAAATCCTCATGAAATAAGCAATCACTGTTTCTCCTTTCACCATCTTCACATGGTGTAATTGTTGCTTCAATGCAAGTGCCCGGCTGGTGTTGTTGATTTCATACATCTCCAATGTTTTGAACATGTCCCTTGCCGTCTTCAACTTGGAGACAATCGGAACAATACGATCTTTAACGGAATCAACCAACATCTTCTTTGCCTTGATATCTTTCTTCCTCCACAACAACTTCTCTTCTTCCTCCTCTGGTTCGGGAACTTTGGTCTCCACAAACTCAGCCAAATCATTCTCTTCCAAGGTGAGCATGATTTTGAACCTCCATGATGTATAATTTGAAGCTCCCTCGAGTCTATCCTCAATCTTAAGACCATTCACCATCTTGACTAAAATAGAGATAGACAAAGATATGAAAAAGAGAATAGAGAGTATCGCTGCAATAACAGATCTGATCACGATCTTCTTCAAACCTGCTCTAATACCATGTTAGTTTTATGATCAGATTAATGCACAGAAAATTAATTCAAAATCAAACACAATAACACAGCAAATACCCTGGGAAAACCCTCCTCTTGAGGGAGAAAAACCTAGCAACAATATATCTCTTATATATTGAATCAATACAATAATGATCTCCTTACAAGAGGCTGATATTCAGGCCCAAATACAAGCACCAATGAATGATGCAACACAGCAATACAAGAGATAATTCGCTGATGAGAAACTCAGCCTCTAATGATATCGAACTGCCTTGAGAAGAACTCGCACATGAGTTGGAGAACGAACTAGGATGAAATCTGAATGATCAACAATGAATTGGCCATCGAGTATATATGCAATATGAAGGGAGAGGTTGCGTCTCTCCAATGCATCAAGTCGGCCACCTTGAAACATCACGTCTCCAATATTCAAGAAGTCGGCTACCTTGACATTTGCGCCTCCTCAATATTCACATTATATCAAGGTCGGCCTGATAATAATATTAATCGTGCCTCTTCATTATAATATGTCGGCCTTAACAAATGGATATAACTCTTCAATCATTGTGCCTCTTGATGACTCAATAAATTAAATAGCCATGAGCTATAATTTAATTTATCTCATGTAAGAAGATCGCTGGAAGAATACTACTGACGCTGCTCAATAAACATCAACACTTGGAGGTTACAAACCCTAATTTCCACTTCTAGATGCTCAAAAGCTTGGGCACCCCTAGCTACCTAGGGCGCCCATGATTACCAGAAAACCATTTTCAGACGTTTTTCAATTTCTCAAATTTGTCTCCCATGCTTTGTCCTCCATTTGATCTGAAACTGCGGGTGACTGATGAATCCGATGATCTGACTGAGACATCCACTGGATAGCCTGAGGAATTCTAAAGAAGATGAGCATATTTGCAAACCCTAACAGTTGGATTTGACCTTCCAAAACCCTAGGCGCCCCTAGCTACCTGGGGTGCCTTTACTCACCAAACTTGGAATATTTTTGATGTTTTTTTAAAAAGATGGGTGCCCCTGGCTAACAAGGGCACCTTTACTATGCAGAGTTAGTTTTTTATCATTTTACAACTTTTCCTTTGTTCCTTGTTCTTCGTTCCATGCTTCGATTGCTAGGGTTGAAAAAATATGCTAAGGCATGAATGGCTAGGCGCCTTGACTAGGCAGGGGCACCTATCATCTTCAGTGTTAAGCAAATTTCTTCAGTTTTCAAGATTCTCCAACCTTTGTTCTTCGTCCCTCGAGCATCTTTCGTTGTTTCTCAATCTGTGCAGTGCTTGAGACCTTGAATCTGACACCTGGTAGTTGACCAACCTCCATTGAAGACCTCGGAGCTCCTATTTTAGCTTCTAAAAAATCAGAATAGACCCACCAAAGAAAAACTAATCTTTTGACAATTCTAACTAAACCAGCCTAATCAGGAAGTATTTTCAACCAATCAAAATCAGTTTGAGCCCCGAAGGCAAAAATTCTATTTTTAGAAATTTTCTATTTTTAGAAAATTTTGCCAATATCCATTTGAGGAGAAACCCAAAAAAAGTCTATTTTTAGAAAATTTCCTAAATTTAGGGCCGAAAAACTGAGATCTAGGTTTTGTGGATAACTTTGCTTTGAAAAGACCCAGATCCTCAAATTTTGAAAATTTTGAGTTTTTGACCCTCATGCGTGACATGCAAATTTCCATTTTTCTGACCTTTTTGATAATTTTAACAAGACTTTTGAACGTTTTTTCAAAATTCCTAAATGTAGCAAAAATTTTAATTTTGGGTACAACACAGCTTAGCACATAATTTTTGAAAAATGGTCTCCTAAAAAGGGTTTTCGCGAAATGGGAAAGAAAGGGAAATAGAATGCAATTGATGTGTTAATAACTTTTTATTCAATTCAGATGGAAATTGAGGACTTTCGTAAGATGTATTTACTGTTAACACTTAATAATTAATATGTCTTTGCATGGTGATATTTAAGAGAATCAAAGGGCATTACCATTGATAGTATTGAAGATAGAAAAAACATTTTGTGGATGGTCTTCACTAAAAATGGCCCCTCACAATTGTTGTAATTTTTGGTTTGATGAAAATACATTAGCATAATAAGTATACCTTTGATGTGTAGTTAAAATGTTATTTTTCAATCCATGATATTGTTATTAAAAAGAAGTCGGAGGTCAAGTCTTATACAGTAAATTGGTGTTGAAAAGAGAATCCAAAGTTCTTCTTTACTGTAAAAAATGTTAAGCATTAAAAATAAAGAATTGTCTAAATAACTCTGTTCCAGTTGACAATTTAGGAGGTGGGGAAAAGGGCAGGGAAGGTGGTAGCGGTGGCACAAGAGAATTTTTATTTTTTGCACTTCAAAACAAAGCAGGTGTCATTACTTCAGCAGTTGTTGTCTACTTCTATGAAGGAGAGTCAACATGGGTATGTTGAGACTTCAACGTGAGATATAAAAAGTTCTATTGCTGCTATTTTTTGCGATTTGGAGATTTGTAACATTTCAGCTGGTTAGAAAACATGACACATTACCATAACCAAGTCAACATTTCCTTCTTCTGCTGCTATTTTCTTTCTTAAAAACTGAAACCTGGAATTTCTGATTTCACTTGCCATAATACATGTTATGCCACCTGCAACAAGTCACCTTTTTCAACCATCAAATTCATACTTTGCAATTTGACTGCTGATTTCACTTGACTATGGTTTGATACTTGGTTTCATTTGAATTTTACACTTGTGGTTTTTTATTCACCTATCAGTGATGGGTGGCATTAGTGAATATTGTGACCTCTTCCAGACTCGACTATGTTTTGGGAGCAGACTTATTTTCAAGTTCATTCAGAATTCTTACTGCATTGACAAGAGAAATTGATAAACTGGATTGGCTGTCAACTTGAAGCAGAGCATAGGGACCCACATGTTGTATATATATTTTGTTAACAGAGTAACACCTTTTCCATTCACAAGAGAAGGAAGGAGGGGGCAGGAAAGGTAACGTACATGATGACATACATCATTGCCCATTGTTACATCACTGATGACTTCACCATCCATGGATGATCAGGTTGTACATTAGTCAACAAGTGAGATGATTTATATTTTATATTTTCCCAGCTCTCACCCTCCAAGGGGACAGCCAGAGTCTAGATTTTAAAATGTGTCAATTTGGATACATGTTCTTGAAAAGGTCAGTTATGAGTTTTTGAGATCTTCCAAATGTGCTTAGGTAAATTAAGCTGATTACAGGTTTCTCTTAAGTTTAGATGCAGCAATTTGAGATATTTTTGGAGTTTATTTTTACAATACTTTTCTCAGATATTTTGGATACAAGATGTAAGGTGGCTAATGATCTTTCAATGACTTGGATTGCTAGAGGTTACAGGGTGCAGTGCTAATAATCCTAGGATGACTTGGATTGCTAAAAGATTAACAGAGTTTGAGGACTTTGCACAAGTTGTTGCAATGTGTAGACATTGTGATTGGAGTAGTGTTAAGACATGTTCCATATATAGTCAAAGGCATGGGATTTCGGGATGATGGCAAATGAGACTGACCCTCAGGTACCAATGGATCAGATGAAATAGGTTTTTGGATCTGGCACAGCTTTCCTATTAGGTTAGTATATTTTTTAATGCAACAAAGAGAATCAGGCTGCAACAGGCAATAGGCACAGATATTGGGCTGGCACCACTTCCTGTGACCACTCCTGAGATTCAAGCCATCAGTCATCCAGTTTTGAAATCTTTCAGGCAGCTTTCCCTGATCATCACTCACAATGATCAGACCATGAGCTAATTATTGAGAATGAGAAGATTTCACATACTTATGATTAAGGGAGGATAATGGCATACTACGTCCTGCAGTAGGACTAAGTTCTACACTACCATCTATCACCTAAGGCTTATATTGCACCCCAGCTTTGCTATATTCCCCAGGCACTAATATTCTTTAGTTTAGGCCCTATGGAACTAATCATGTGGATTAGGTGTCCTCGGAGGTGACAGGTGGCTGTAACTATATTGTGTACTATTTATTTGTGTTGAAGTTAATAACTTGCTGCTGTCACTTACAGGAGACTTACTTTGTTGGTCTACCTGTTAGTAGATATTCCAAACTATATCAGTAAAGATTTAAGCCCAAAAAGCTACTTCAAAATCTATTGCACATTATACTTCCAATTTATCTCTAAGCATGCAACCTTTAAACTGCATATTACTCTCATTATCTCATATGACAACCGAACACACAGCCTTAAAAAGACGTCAATGAACTGCAAATAGTGGTCTGGTCTTAAACATGTATATATTCATTACCTGCAGCTTCCAAATCAGCTGTGATTGTACCAAGCTTTACTGCTAAAGGGTATTTTGTTTCATTATAATGCTGAACAGCATGATCATTGCCTCCAGTTCCATCCCAATTCCGTCTCCCACAAAGAATCATTCCATCCGTAAGATTCAGCCACAAGTTGTCAACTTTGTCACATTTTGCACATTTCCATCCAGAAGGAGGTATCATAACACCATTATCAATTTGTTGCAAATTCATGGCATAACCACTAACTTGCTTTTTATCAGCCGTCCAAGCTGCCACCTGTTCCTTGCGCTCCGCACCAGTAGCTGCCAGTACACCATCAACTGACAGCCTAACCTGACATGTTTAGAGAAATTAAGAGCACAAAAATTAATGCTAGAAACTCAACTACCTTTCCATGTTTATATAAAATTTCTACTTTGGACTCTCAACTGTAAACATTAAATTAAATGACATACAGAATTTTCACCTTTTCTGGCAGTTCAACTGATGGAAATGGAAGCGTCACAAAATCAGGCAATATTACAATATTGTAAGACTCCTCATACTCTGGCTCTCGATTTTCAAAGCCACCTTCTAGACCTACAAAGATACATCAACCAGCAACTCAAACTTACAAGGCTTGTCGATGAAGTCTCAAGAAGTCAGAGAAACCAGACAGAGTGGCAAATAAACAGCAAATAGCTACAAAAGTTATAAATATTAAATAACATGTTGTGACCCTTATAATATTCATACTAACAATGGATTGCAATTTGCATGGTGCAATGCGTATTGTCAATTTGAAAAATTATTTTCCCAAAATGTGTTTTCTTATTATAATTTGTCACTACTACAAGGAAAATCACTTAAGTTAACCCCTAATTAGTTGAATTATTATTTTTAAATAGCTGGACTAATATTTCTTTATGGTATATTTAAGCTTTAGCATCCTTGAATATTATCAGAAAAGGGAAAAACAACCATACAAAACCATGTGGAGTATTTCACTTACAACCTTCAAAATACAAAGATATCAGATGGACAATTAAATTTGCTCAGCATATTTTTTCACAAGTAAACATCAAGAAGAGCATAGATGTGAACTAAATCATAAAAATAGCATTGGCTCCAACTTCCTGCAACTCCCTCAGAAAGAGTCTCGTATATTTCTCTTTACCAGACGCACAAACTTCCAGCTTTTTATACAATTTTTTAAGATTGCTTAACTGGACAAAAACAAAATAAACCTGTGTTCTAAGAACGGTATATTGTATTTTCTTATGCTTCTGGTAAATTCCAGTGCTGATCTATGTAAGTCATTAAATACTTTCACTAGGATAGCTAACTGAATGGTAAAGACTAGAGTTTTGCCCTTAGCCATCTGAATGACAATGTGGTGTACTAGTGGGCTCAAGCGCTGCCCACTAGGTTTCAAATCTGTGACAGTGGCCAAAGAAATGAGGCAGAGTGTATCCCCTTAGACATGAAAGCTTAGCCAGCAGCAACCTAAAGCATCCTACAAGCACAGTGCAACCCATGTGTGGAATGCTTCATAGCAGTGTTCTAAGTTTTAACCAGAAAAATGTTTTAGTTTTGCAATATAAGAAAGCTTGTCCACCAGTAAAGTTGTCCTAAATACCAAGGAAATTTCAACTAATGGCTTAATGTGATTTTACAAGCACCAAATTCCAGACCGAGAATTTTAAAATTGCACATGAATAATGAGTCAAACAAGAAGTTTTAAGTAAGGCTTACAAGCTAAAAGAACATATCAAGGCCTTCATCTGTAATTCAAGCAATAAATTCCACATACCTGATTGACGGGCTTTGCACAACATACCTATTGCCAGTAGTGTAGGCTTCTTGTGGGGTCTATCTTCACTAACAGGTTTTTTTCTTGCCTTGATATGCAAGTAAACTGGATTTCCAGTCTTCCTGTAATTCCAATATACTGACTCCTTCCCAAATGCAAGAAATGAACTGAGGTCAACAAAAAGTCCTCCCTCTGACTTCTGCTCCTCCAAAACAACCAATTATTATTTCAGCAATATTGCGAGGAATCAGCAAGGACATATAACAATCACAAAAATGAAAACAACACCAGTCACATAACTAACCGGAGTGTCAAAAGATACACAACATTCTTCCTTGTATATGCGATTAGAAGCTTCTGGAATCCTGACTCTTGATAAATGGGACCGCAGCAACTCCATTGCATGAGTTCCAGACATGTTTCTCACCTAGGCTTCAAACAAAACACAATAATCATGTGAAGAGACTGTCAGTAATGTTAAATTGCATAACCTAATAGAAAAGAAACTAAGTATTTGCAAATCCAAAAGCAATCACACACAGTAACATGACTATACAGGTCAAATACCAGAAAATTAAATAAATTCAGCTTACAAAAAATCAAAAGCGTAACCTAATAGAAAAGTAACTAAGTATTTTCATATCCAAAAGCAACAACACTAGGTATCACAACTCAAATACTGTTAAAAGACAAGAATATTAAATAAACTTGGCTTATAAAAAAAAAAAAATTATTCAGAATTTTGTAAAAAATAAGATCTCACTCCATGACAAATCCACTCAAATTTCAACATAAAGTATCTACTAAATACAAAAGATCTGTCATTGAACTCATCCATCACCCTTGAGGCATTTTCTTATTTAGTAAGATCATCATCTTCATTTTGGCATATGTGAAGCATGGTAATGCAACTAGAACTTGAGAACAACTCAACAAACAGAAGAAAAACAGTAGACATGGCTCCAAACAACAAAACTTAGCAATAGCTTGGCTAATAGTCAACTCTGCTCTTTTTCCAAACTACAGCCAAAATTTCTCTTAAACCGGATGATCAAATGGCAATCTGCTAAGTTGCCAACTAGCAATTAAAAATCATATTCTCAATTCATGCTGTTGAGGATGATAGTCCAGATTCCAAACCAAACTAATTGCCAATAAAATATCATCACTTGCATCTTTCTCTTGCTAATATTCTGCCATAATACACCCGTCCAAGCAACTATCCCAGCACTTTGTGTCCATGCAATATTAATCTCCCACTCATTGGTGCCAAGCTTAATTAAATTAATAAATACTGATTTAAGACCTATGCAGGCACCTACATGTTTGATCACCACAGAAAACCAAGACGAGGAATAGCGAAATTTTTAAACCTCATCTAGCATCAGTAATTAACAGAGGAGGAATAAACAAGGCTCTGTACCCTAATCCTACAAAACAAAGCATAAGCTCAAAGAAACACCCCAAGCAAACACCAAAATTGTACTGCCATTAAAAACCCTACTCCTTTATAATGGCTATGAAGGAGCGCTAAAATATTTTCAACTTATTCATCTTAATTTATTATAGCTTTCACAGAAACACAAAAAATATAAATTCTGATGTATAAACCAGACTTCAACTTTTAATCAAAATGTAGATCCCTACTAGGTAGAACTTTCACTAACACTTTATTGCCACAGAAAACCTAGTGACAGACAAGTGCCATCCCCAAAAATATCCACATTCTGTCAATAATCAAATAAAAAGCTTTTCCAGGCCTCTACAGCACTACACCCAATCCTATAGAATCAAACCAAAACCCAAAGCAAATCACAACATTATAGTACCATACAAAAATTCAAACTTTACTCTTCATCCAAAAGGCCATGGCAGAACCTAAAACACAGAACAACAGACTAAAATGGTCACTGCAGAACTGTTTAAAAAGAAAATTTTAAGTATGTCATCACTATAAAGTCAAAATGGCTATAGTAGAAACCTACTAAAACTGATATAGTAAAAAGTTCCTTAAAATGTTTTGAGTGAACACTAAGACTCTCATCCTTCATTGAAATTGGCAATAAAATAACCATTACAACTCTAATCCTTCTTTAAATGAGCCACAAAGGAGCCCCAGAAATGCAGTAATTCATTAAAATAAAGTGCCTGTTGCAGAAACATAAAAATATGAAAACACTAATCCACAATTCCCGAGTCCTCAAGTTTAAATCACTATGGTGGAACCCAACAGACCTTCATATAATAGTAAAAGCAGACCACAATGTTACAGAATCAAACTGAAGCTTAAAGATAACTCAAGTAAGCATCCTTACAGTACAATCATAAAACCCTAATCCTTTGCTAAAATGGTAATGGTAGAATCCTAAAGAATGTAATAAACCTTAAAATGCTATTGGATAAATGTTAAAAAAACTACAAATACAATTCAGACACTAATGCAGAAACCCGGAGACCTTAATATGCATTACTTAAAAATATCTAATGCAGGGGCAAAAAACCCACAAAATTCAATAAAATCCATGCTATATTCACCTAAACAGAAGATATTAGTAAAGAAAAGTGTACAAATTCTAATACAACTACTAATGGCAAAAAATAATTGTAGCAATACATAAAATGATTTAGAGAAATGTCTCTACATTGAACAACAGTATTTTCTGAACCCATTGGAGATGAAGTGTAAAACTGTAACCCTTTTTATTACTTTGGACCAAATTTACCTATATGACAAAAATACAGTTCACTCTAAATTTACCTAGATAACAAAAAAAAGTTCACTCTAAATTTTCCTAAACAGTAGATTTAGCGTGAAAAAAAATGTCAAACAATAATTGTAGTAATAGATAAAAACACTAACATATTTTGCTTTTTTGGACCACATTACCTAAACAATGAAAATGCATTTTGCACTAAATTTATCTATACAGAAGAAATCAGTAATGAAAAGAGTATACAAATTCTAGCATGCCTAACAACGGTAAATAATAATAGTAGTAATAGATAAAATGACAGTTAGAATTGTCTCTACATTTGAACAGCATTATTTTCCAAACATATGAAAGATGAAGTGTAGAACTTAACCCTTTTACTGCTTTATTCCTAAATTACATAAACAACAAAATTACATTTCACTCCAAATTTACCTAAAGTTTAAACAGAAGATATCGTTAATCAAAAAGAATATACAAATTCTAGCACAAAATATAGTGGCAAACAATAATTGAAGAGTAATAGATTAAAAGATATTTACAAATGTCTCTATATTTGCACAGCAAGATTGCCAACGTATGGCTGATAAAGTATAAAACCCTAACCATTTTTGCTTCTTTAGACCACAGTTAGCTAAACAACAAAAAATAAATTTCACACTAAATTTATGTAAACAGAAGATATAAGTAATTGAAAGAGTATACAAATTCCAGCATGCCAGATAATGGTAAATGATACATAGAATTGTCTCTACATTTGATCAGCAGAATTTCCAAACATATGGTGGATGAAAAATCAAAAACCTAACCCTTTTTACTCCTTCAAACCAAATTTACCTAAACAACAAAATACATTTCATCCTAAATTTATCTAAACAAAAGATCAGCCATAATTCCTTGCATATAGGGAATGATGTGTATAAACCTAACCCTTTTTACTCCTCTGAACCAAAGTTACCTCAACAACACAAATACATTTCACTCCAAATTCATCCAAAGGGAAGATATCGCTAATTACAAAGTGTAAACAAAATTCTAGCACCATATAGTAATTGTAGCTATAGATAAAGATATGTATAGAAATATCCTTACATTTAAAAAGATTATATATATATATATAGAGAGAGAGAGAGAGGGGATGGGAGTATTTGTCAAACATATGGCAGCTGAAGCTGAAAAGTAGATATAGAGAGAGAGGAAGAAGGGATGGGAGCGTTTGTCAAACATATGGCAGCTGAAGCTGAAAAGTTATATATATATATATAGAGAGAGAGAGAGAAAGAGAGAGGGGGGGGAGAGGGCGGAGGGATGGGAGTGTTTGTCAAACATATGGCAGCTGAAGCTGAAAAGCTATAATCCTATGCCTTTTAATTCCATCAGACAAAATTTACATACACAATATAAATACATTTCCATGCAGAAGATATCACTGATAAGAAAGAGTACACAAAATCTAGACTGACAAACAGTGGTGGATAATAATCGTAGCCATTAATAAATAAACATTTAGAAATGTCTGTAAATTCAACCGGAATTATTTACAAAAACTACAATAGAGAGAACTAAAAAACCCTACCCCTATTTACACGTTCAGTACAAATTCAGATTAATAGTAAAAATATCATTTCACACTAAATTCACCTAAAAGAAAGTGCGACTGATGAAAAGGGAACAGAAATTTTACTATGACGAATTCTAATTTTAGGTCAAGTTTACTCTATATAAAACAGTTTACAAAGAAACTAAAACCCTAATCCTAAAACCATATGCAAATTTAACTATCACAGAAGAATATTTCACGCGAAATTTACCTCAACAGTAATGCCGCTAATGAAAAGGTCCTACAAGTTCTAAACAGAAAGTAATGCAAAATAATAATTGCAAATATAGGCAACGAAACGTCACCAAATTCGATCAAAGATGATATTTCAGCCATACAATAGCTAAAACATAAAAACAATGGCTACTACATTAAAAAAAAAATCCGCAAATAAACGACAGGAAATCGATAGCGATTTATACGAATTATAATGTCGGCAAGATTTATCGTGCAGAGCTTACGTCGTCTATGTCTTTTACTTTGTGTTGCAGAAACTCTCGTGCTGCTCTGACCGAAGCTCGGTAATGGCGTAACCCTTTTTATATTGTGGCTTCTGAATGGAAAGAAATATTGTGTCAGGATAGTTTTTTTTGTATTTTATTAATTTAAATTGGAATAGAAATCGACGTTTATGACTTAACGTGCAATGGCAAATGACTTCAAAGTTATTTTTCTCTACTATGTCTCTTTATTCTTTGAAAAGAAAGGTGAAATTTGTATTTTGTAGCAATTTCTTGTACCATGACACCTTACTCCACGGGAGAAATGATATGTCCTAAAGGAACACGAGGTTGCCTTGGCCAGTGGGTTAGCATTATGCCTATGGGACCTCCTAACTTTCAATGTCTATAGATGGTCAAGAAGCATGTCAAACTTTTTGGAAATTTCCTTGTGGTTTTAAGAGGGAAAGATAGTACCTTTATCATTAGGCCTCTTGAAGTTTGCCACTTATGATATTTAGATATTTAAAGTTAGAAAATGATAAGAAAGTATTGACTTATTGTCTTTAGTTGTCTTTTAAGTATCTCATCAATTTTGATATTGGTCAAGGTTAATAAGTAATTGCACTTTGATGTGTAATGGGTATGGGTATGTAGATAGTGTTGTATAAATGAATGTAATTATTGTTTAATGTGAAGTAGATTGATAGCTTTAGGAAAAGCAATTATGAAATGGATTTTTCTTGTTTGAATGATTGATTAGATTCTATTATATAACACAATGGCAATCCTTCCTTATTTAGTTGTCTTTTTAAGTATCTCATCAATTTTGATATTGGTCAAGGTTTATAATTGCACTTTGATGTGTAATAGATATGGGTATGTAGATATTGTTGTATAAATGAATGCAATTATTGTTTGGTGCAAGGTAGATTGATAGGTTTTAGGAAAAGCAATTATGAAATGGGTTTTTCTTGTTTAAATGATTGATTAGATTTTGTTACACAACACAATGACAATCCTTCTTTTATATTAAAGAGTGTTTGTACTTTAGCAATATCTTATTGCAATACTTAGTTATTCAAATTCAACATTATATGTAAGTGATCATCTTCTTGCTTTTTGAGTCTCACATGTGCATTATCATTTGCATGTGTTCATTATTGGTATGTGAAGGTGGAGGATAGAATGTTAGGCCTTGGTGATCTATGTTCTAGATGTCAATTATTGCTCTTTCTATCATTAGCCCTTGAGATTAATGGATTATCAAGACTAGTGCTATTTTAATGAAAAGCTAGCAGTATCCACCATAAGCAATTGAGATGATTGGTAAGTGTTGTGGTTGGTTGTGGTCCTAAGGTGGTTGTAGGTAATGTTTGAACTTAGCCACCACAAAGAGTGGAAAATTTGGTGGATTATTTTCAATCTTGTATACAATAGCTTAAACATGTCCAATTGTGTCATTAATAAGACTTTGCTTTCCATGAATTCAAACTAAGCATAATTTGTTGATCAACACAAAATAACCTTGGCATACTCATCTTTGAGGTTTGAGAATGATCTATCCCTTTCTTTTCACTACATGTTACAACAAACTCTCCCAATGATTTAAGTATTTTTTATTATATAATAGAATTAAGTTGTTTCTTGCAAACAAATGTACTAGGGACTAAAATGATGCTTTATCATCACAACTAAGATAAAAATTAGAGTGTCACATAAGAAGCTCCTAGTCTAAGAATGTTGGCTCTACATTTCTAATAGTTGAAAGTGAGTTACAAAAAGCAAGTTGTGTTATTTTATCCCCATGCTAATGGAAGATTGTGTTTAATATAACAATTATGTGAAAGTTACACTAAAGTGTTATTACATAAGATGCTTCAACAAACATCTAAATGTCTTTTGCAATTGGTAGTTGGTCTAAATCACTAAACAATGATGGAGTGAGCACCAAAGGGAACTAATTATGATTAAGTAAGGTTTCACACAAGCAACTATCAATGTGTGTCAATAATCAAGGCCCAATGAAACTTGTCCCATTAATAAGAACATAGCAACTTGAATTTTGCTAATGTCTACCCTATAGAGGTTTCATTCCTTTTATTGGGATGTGAAGGCATGCATGTATGGTAGGTGAATTTACATTGAATTTTTTTATGTTAATTGGTGCTAGCAACAAGGGTGATAAGGGTAATATAACTTCTACAAAAAGAATAATTATAATGTTGTTAATTGAGTATGATTTTCAAGTGCCACCAGTAATTGGTACAATCATAAATTATAATGTGGTTGAATTTACATGAAAGTTGAATATTATATAATTATTTAAGAGCTAATGTATTGTCCAACTAAGAAATTGCATGATGTGAGGCAAGAACTTGTTTGAATGTGTGGTAGTTGGACTATGGAATCAATTTATGATACCTACATAAATGAGGTGATAACTAGGGCACTATACTAATAATCTTATGCACTAAGAATATTTTGCAATACCTCTTTGATATTGGTTGTGAATCTATGACATGCATGTACAGTGTGCCCACTAAGATGTGGGTTTTGAATTGTGATTTGTATCCTCCACTAATAAGCATGCTTTAGATATAAAGATGGTGCATTAGGCATAATGTTGTGTGATTTTGGCCACTTAATATCTATTATGCTTAGTGTGAAGAACAGTTTTGGATATCTAGCCTAGATGATCATGTTAGATAGCTATCCTTAACAGCTTATCCAAAAGGTTAAAGCCAACGCACATTAAGTGATTTGCAAGCTTGTCATTGGGAAAGTCTTTTAAGCATTGGTAAAGGTTTGCAAGTGTACTAGGAAGGTTATATCCAAGCTCTTCTTAACAAATATTGTAATTATTGCATCACTTTAGTGATGCTAAATATCGAGTAAGAAGTAACAAAAGTTTGGGTGCTAACAAAATATATTATCATGGTATCCCATAAGACAAGAGAAAATTCTTGAATTTTAACCTCTTTGATGTGTTGTTTAAAAATTATTGTGATGTTAGGAAGAAAGTGGGAAATGTCATTATAAATAATCCCTTTGTGCTATACTCATTTATTAGTGATAGAAATAGATGGTCATTTCATATTGAAATTGCTCACTTAGTGCCAAGTTACAAGAAGGTGCAAATATCTTCCACCTCTCTATATGCAAGTGGGAGGACAACCTCAAATGAAGGATCCTACTAAAATCATTGATTAAGTGATTCATATTCTTCAATCCTTGTGGAAGAAGAGTTAATGAAAAAGATGAATGTATCTAAAGTTATATTTTATAGAATATCAAATATATTAGTGGAAGAAAGCAAAAATGAGAGTGTATATTCATTGATTTTGACATCTTTTTAGTATGGATCTAAGTGATTGTGTACTATATAATTCAAGAAAATGTGTTTTGCTAACAAAAAAGGTGATTGATTTTGTCTTCCAAATTTTGTCTCCTACCAATTCTGGTATCTAAGTGATTAAGACACCTAAGCAAGTATTAAGTAAAAGTAGAAATATCTTATGGAAAACTAAGGTTTTTACCAATGTATTTCAATCACCTTCCTCTTGCATAAGTGAAATGAAGAATTAAATTAACTCTTTCTATTAATATTTCCTCAAATTGAGTCAAATTCTATGAGGGATCTAGTTGGTTCCCAAGGTCAATGTTATTAAAATTAGAGAAGTACTTTCCATTTTTCTTGTGTATACCTTTAGGAATAAGATCACAGAGAAATATACAATAAAAGGAATACATAAATAAAATATAAAATTAACATAAAGCATAGAGACACAAATATACATGGTTCACCCAATATGGGTTACATTTGTATAGAAACAACCAATCATTGCTTTATTCCATCCAACAAGATGAAGGGATACAACCTAAAACACATTCAGTGTAGCTTCCTCTTCTCTTTATCACAATCTCCTCTCATAATACAAAATACAATACAATTCTCAATCATAATACAGTGTCCTCATAAAAGGGGGTTGTCTCCTAGGGCAATAAAAACCAACATAATCTCTGCCATCAGATATGTGACCTAATGATAAACTATTTAGATTTATAATAAACAGTTGTGTATAAAATGTGGCTTTCGAGGGCACTACCCCCACCCCCACTAGGGTGCACAACCCCCAAACCTCGTAGAGGGGATACCCCTTGACACTAACATGGGCTCCACAACCAAAAAGATCAAGCTCCATTACCAAAAACCTTGAAATTGGATTGTCTTCTCTTTTTATTGTTGAAGTGTTGTTAGACTCCCTCCTTTTTCAATGCTACTTTATCCTTTTGTGACATCTTCCTCAGCATTTTTTTGCCTTTGACTATTGGTCTCAACATATTCATGTGATTTTAAAACTTGGGTATCACCTTGTTTTCTTTCCAAATACCATGTTTATGTTTGTGTATGTGTTTATTATGCTTTGGGAAGTTCTTGTTCATAGGCACTATTGGGTCCCACAATCGCTACTCCAAAATCTTAGAACTTGGCTCAACTATCGCAAGGGGTGTCTTTAATATAGCCTAATTAGGGTTCATCCACATATTGTGAAGTTTAAAGGCCAATTGGTGAGAGTGGATAATCTTCCCTTTCGCTTTGGGCTCAACTCAAACCTAGGAGAGTGTTCCTAGTTCCTCAGTAGGCATTTAAATCAAATATAATAAACAACTAGTGCATTTCATGACAACTATACCCAAATGTGAACTTAACTTCAATAATTGTCTCTAGACTAAGTTCAACAAGTTGTAGTAAAACCTCTTTATAGTTGATAAATACTTTTTTTTAAAGAGGGGTAAATTCTTTTGACCCAAAGATATGAACTGGTGAGGTCGCAAATGGGGGACCTCATCCCCAAAATAAGTTCTCAAGAATTTCCACCCAAATGGGGTTTAAACCTTGATGGCAAGAATAACAACACAACAACTCAACCATCACACCATGCCACTATTGACTATAGTTGATAAATATTTTGCACATGCATATACAAATCAAATAATATTACAATCGCTTGAAATTTGTTCAATTATATTCTATACGAATTGGTAAAACATAAATACATGAAACATGACTCATTGAATGGTTTAGCAATCAAGCTTTTCTTGAGGTTTTCCTTAGTTTATGATATTCAATCATGGACAACATATATGGATCCTAAAACTAATCCCTATACTAAATAGTGATTGACTTCATGATTTAATATAAGTTGGGGGTTCAAAGCCTTCAAGACCAATGCCTTACAAGGTTTTAGAGTAGCATTCAACCATCATAAGCAAAACACAATAAATAACATTGATGAGTGTTCAAAATGACACTTTAATTGATCATTTTATGTTTGTGAAGACTTTATTATGCTGCTAATTAACTATACTAATTGTAGATTATATACCTATATGTTTGCTTGTTTTATCTTATATTTAACTAATTTGGGGATATATTAGAAATTATATTTTACATTAAATGTGTTTCTTTTTAATGATGATTAATGATGAAATGATTATGCAATTTGAAATCTTTGTTGTCATAATAGCATCCTATATTTGAGGATTGTGTTTGGTTGATTAAATTTTGACTTCATGAGGTGGACGTGTTAAACTCTTTGTTTAACAAACTTGAAATCTATCTAGCTCCTGATTGCTCCAGGTAGATCCTAATTTATCAATTCTGAATTGACTTCTTTAGTTAGTTCGAGAACTTCTTGTTCAGCTATAATTATGTGGTGGATTTCTTTATGATACATTTAGTTTTGTTTAGTTTTAGTTTTTCCGCTTTGTATCTTGGCGGGCAACGCCAGTTTTTGTATTCAAATAAGTGGATATTCCTATAAATATCAATCCTTAGATTTAGTCTAGAGTTAGTTAATCTTTCGCTTAAGCATTGTAATGTTTGTAATACACACTTTTGTTCTACTCGCCTATTTTGGCCAATTGGAATGCAAATAAGGAGTTGATTTGAATCTCGGTGTTTGAGGTCCCACTAAAGGAAGAGCAGGGCCCGCTCAATCGAAGGAGGTGACCTTGTGTTATGTTCTTTCATTCAGTTGATTTATGTTTGATTTGTGTCAATTATAAAGTTAGGAATGTTGATCTTTGTTTAATCATTGTTAGTGACTGCAATTATTTACACTCTTATATTAAGTTCATTATGTTCTGAAGATAGTTCATTATGCTCTACTATAGATTAATATTCATTCATTTACTATAGATTTAACTACTATTCATAAGAATTGACTCAATAGTTATTTTCAAATTAATATAGTTTTAATGGAGAAGATAATGATGACTTATGGGAAAACAAAACTGAAGCTTGTTTGGAATTCATTCATGGAATTTAGCGTTATTGTTTTCTAGGTTAATATTTATTTTCTTGCAAACATAAATAGATTCTCTTTTGCAAACGTAAATAGATTCTCTTTTAAAGTAAATTTCAATTTTGAATTTTAGATTAAGAGTAAATTCATTTTTTAGCTTAATTCTTCCATGAATCAATTACAATTAAGTCAAGTGAATTATGAACTAAGTTATTGGAGTCTGAACAATCATTAGTGAAGAAATAAGTTAAGATTAAGTCTTTAGAATTAGTTAGAAATTAGTTGTTAAGATCCATTCCCGAGAGCTCCTAAAAGAGCTAAACTGAAACCAAAAGTCACTATTTACAGTGCAAAATCCCCCAATTTGTGGAAACATCCTTATCGCATACAACTCTAAGACACACCCGATTCGATAATTGAAATATTAAATGATGCAAGAAGTGACATCAATGACCTTGCCCATAATTTTTGGTGATGTTTTTGGGGAATCAAAAGATCTGGCTATTTAAGTTTGAAGCATTCGTGTTGATAAGGAAGAATAGTTTAGATTGTGGATGAGACGAGCTAAAGACCAAAAGGAAGATTTATTCCATGAAATATTGATTTTGATCAAGAACAAGAAATTCAACAACATCAAATTGAAAATCAACAAGTGAATCAGGAACAACATCAAGAAGAAACGGGTGACCAACCAAGAAATGATCCTCCACCAAATAATAGGACCTTTTATTATCCTATTAATCTGAATGTATGGAAAAATGAGCCTCCTATGAAAAACATTTCACCTTCTGTATTACCTACCTTTAGGGGAAAAAATTTTGAGGATCCTGACCAATTTGTCTTTGAGTTTAAGGTTTTATGTCAGACCTATGACTATACAACTAATAACTAGAAGTTAAAATTATTTCCTTCTACATTGAAAGAGTCAGCTTTACGTTGGTTCATGGGTTTAGGTGTGAGAACAATCTCAACTTGGTAGGAAATGGAAACTGAGTTTTTGGATCAATATCAAGATTACTATTGAGTAAGAGATAGGAAAGAGGAGTTGTTTCGAATGAGACAATTGGAAGATGAAAGCCTAACATATTATTCTAATAGATTTTAGTTTGTGCATAATAGGTGTGGTAATGGTTTGGATAATGAGATTAGTAAGACAATTTTTTCTGAAAGGAATTAATGATGAATCTAGGGAATCTTTGAATCTTATAGGGAAAGGAGACATTAATAATCTTTCCTTAGAAGAAATTATTTAGATATGTAGAAACTACTCTAGGACTATAGTAGGGATTGGAAACCCCCAAAGAAACAAAGTTCTCACTCCTGACGTTCCCAATATTTTCTGTAATAAATGTTCTTGTTAATTTTGAGCTCTCTCTAATTGACTCCTTAGAATCTTTGCCAACTAAGTTAATTCACATGCTCTGATTGAATCTTTCGTTAAATAAAAGGTATGCATTTATTGTGAGTATCATTTTCAAAGTGTTATTTTCTATTTTAGTTATTATGATGTAAAATTGAGTAAATGCTTTAAGTATAGAAATCTTCGCCAGGTAGTTATTAATGTTGTAATAAATTTGAGTTAATTATTTCAAAGTTGGTGGAGTGATAAGGATTTGACATTGAAGTGACTACTGCAATAAATACAAGTAATGATAGAGATTTCATGTCAATTCAAAATGAATTTGCTTATGTCAACATTGCCACCAACTTTGTGAACCATGATGCAAAGTACAAGGTGATGCATGTGAAACGTCCACAAGGAATGAGGAGAAATTAATGCCCAACATCTTGACACGATGTGCATTTTTTAAAAGTGTATGCCTAGTGAAAGAAAGCCTCATACTGCATTTCATTTAAACAGTCTGTGTATACCATTTTTTTTTTTGAGTTGCAAAACTGAGGAAAAATGGGGAATAAGAGAAATTCAAAGCCTCAAAATTTTAGTTTGGATCTTGAGATAGAGAGACTACTCGAAGAAGTTGGGTGGCTTGATTTTATCCAAATGTATGAAGGTTTTGAGCTTGAATCAGTTGAGGAATTTGTCAGGAATTTTCATGTCAATGTCACAAGGGTTAGAGGTGAAGTGATTGAAGTTAGCCCTGCTATCATAAGTAAACTGTCTGGCATTCTAGCTGAAGGAGAACCTGTCAATAAAGGGCATGCTAAGTTTGAGGAATTGGTTGCAAAATTTCATGAAGAACTTGAAAGATGACCTGAGATTCAAAGGCATAAAGGAAGTCAAAGAGGGATTTCTCGTAATAGCTTGGTGGAGCCCTGGAAAATAGTTGTAATGCGGTTGATGAAATTCTTCACTTGCGAGGGGCAATACAACATGATCTTAGGGCCAGGAATGAGAATGCTAACGCATTTGAGGTATGGAAACACCAGACCCTCCACAAAACTTAACCTACCAGCCTTTTTATTCTCTCAAATATCTTCTATGATATCTAGGGTAAAATCCAGAGGTGTATCATCCTTTAGGTTTCTTAGTTTGATACATTTAATTATCAAGCACCATTTTATGAAAAAGGAGTCTAGTAGGGAAGAATGGTTGAAATTTGTGTTGGTTCCCACTAAGCATGAAAGAAAATCCAAAAGGGACCCACAGCAAAAAGAATAAAATTGGAAAAGGGAGAATCTTCTAAAAATGGACCAGAACAAAAAAAAAAAGAAGCTACAGGAATCCAAAGTGAAACCCATAGGAAAGAAAAAGGCACGAGTCAAGAGAAGAAAACCCTAGTGTTTCTGATACCCATGTCTCAACTCCTGAAATTTTACCTGAGCAACCTATTGAATCTCCTCAAAACACCTTAGAAGGTCATGAAAAATTCCAAACCCCTGTTCAATCTCCTGAACATGCCATAAGTCTGCATGAAGTTCCCCTTTTGACTACTGAAATAACCCCTGTATTTGAAGCCCATGGCTCACCTCATGCCATGCAGTCTCCTTATGTTTCAATAAGGGATAGCTTCGTTGAAAAATATGATCACCAATCAAAGGAAAAGGAAACTCCTCAGAAATTTGAAGATGAAGAGGCTGAGTCTTCTTCTCCACATTTACTAGTTTTTAAAAGGAGAAAAGGTAAAGAGCCAATGGCCAAACAAGAAAAATCTCTCCAAATGCAAGAAGGAGAGGAAACAAAGAAATAAGAAGAAGAGATAGCTAAGGCCACGACAATGTCTAGAATACAAGTAGAATTAGAAGAGGAGAAAAGAACAATTCAATTTCTCGAAGAGAAGTTAAAATTGAAAGAAGAGGAATTACAACAATCCATAAATAAAGCAGAGAAAATGGAGAAAGAAATGATAGAAAAATAAAAAGTGTTTTGCAAGGACAGTTGAACCAAACAAAAAAGGCCTTACAACAAGCTAATGCACAAGCATTAGCCTGAGCAAAAGAGACAACAAGGTTCACTGTAGTGGAAATAAGAAGACTAAAGGCAAAATTACAACAAAAAGAAGAATAGTTGAAACAACTTGTATCAAGTAGATTACATTCCCATGAGGCTTCCACCTCGTCTACTCCAAGGAGATACCTTTCTATAATGACACTGAATCTTAAACATGAGAATAATCAGTTGAGAAGCCAAAATCAATAGTTAGAGAGGGAAAGAGATGAAGCAAATGAGAGATTTCAGCGAGTGGTAGAACTGTCCTCAGCAATGTTGTCAATGAGAAAACCTTCAAAGTTATATGCACTGTTTCTAAGAGAAAGATTTCTGCAGTGGAAAATCAACCAAATGGTTCTAAAAAGGAAAACTGATTGTGATGATGACAGTGATTTTCTAAGAGATTTTTATAATAGTCATCCCACAATTTAGAACCAAATGTGTGAATACTTCCAACATGGATTTCTTCTTGGGCATTTCACACAATCATTTTTTATTTTTTTTGGAGAATTGCGAATTAGATCTTTTGTTTCATTATTGCATAATCAAGTTGAGTAGGAAAATCGGATGGATCAATATAGTGATGCACAGAGGAAATTGAGCATGCGTATGAGGGATGAAACTCCATGGTCAATGGATTTTAGAGCCGCATTCAAGTACTTTGCACTAGGCGAGAATGTAGCACTAGTTTATAAGCGAAATTTTTCTGAAAGCATTCAAGTTTTCAAAAATATTCAAGATCACCTTCCACACAGAGCTTTGGTTGTAACAAGAGATAGATACCACAATATTCTAGCATCATTGAAAAGGAGGGAACCAATTTCTCCATGAAACATTACTCGGAGTCTCACAAGAGTGAGATCTTTGATTGAGGTCGTAGAAGAGGATAAAGTCAATTGGGTTGGAATGAGATTTTTAACCACCCTTGCTCATAGCACCTGTGCCTGCATTGAATGCACCTCCATAGTTTGTAGGAGAAAATTTGAGAGATTGGTTGAGAAGAATTGAAGAACTAAATGGGCTTGCTCACTGTAGAACATTCCTAGAATATATGCAACAATGTGGTGATCTGGTTATCTAGTTGGTAGGTAGAAATAGAGATTTTCCAGACCCTCAACCATGAGGACATGGTTGACAACAGGAGGGGGAGAAATGATGAGTGCTCAAAATGACACTTTAATTGATCATTTTATGTTTGCAAAGACTTTATTATGTTATTAATTAACTATACTAGCGGTAGATTATATACTTAAATGTTTGCTTGTTTTATCTTATATTTAACTAATTAGGGGATATATTAGAAATGATATTTTGCATTAAATGTGTTGCTTTTTAATGATGATTAATGATGAAATGATTATGCAATTTGAGATCTTTGTTGTCATAATAGCATCCTATCTTTGAGGATTTTGTTCGGTTGATTAAATGTTGACTTCATGAGGTGGATGTGTTAAACTCTTTGTTTAACAAACTTGAAATCTGTCTTGTTCCTAATTGCTCCAATTGGATCCTGATTTATCAATTTTGAATTGACTTCTTCAGTCAGTTTGGGAACTTTTTGTTCAACTATAATTATGTGGCGAATTTCTTTATGATACTTTCAGTTATGTTTAGTTTTAGTTTTGTCGCTTTGTATCTTGGCGGGAAATGCTATTTTTTGTATTCAAATAAGTGGATATTCCTATAAATATCCATCCTTAGATTTAGTCTGGAGTTAGTTAACCTTTCGCTTAAGCATTGTAAAGGTTTGTAATACGCACTTTTGTTCTACTTGCTTATTTTGGCCAATTGGAATGCAAATAATGAGTTGATTTGAATCTCGGTGTTTGAGGTCCCACCAAAGGAAGAGAAGGGCCTACTCAACCAAAGGAGGTGACCTTGTGTTATGTTCTTTGATTCAGTTGATTTTTATTTAATTTGTGTCAATTGGAAAGTATGGAATGTTGATCTTTGTTTAATCATTGTTAGTGACTACAATTATTTACACTCTTAGATTAAGTTCATTGTGTTATGAAGATAGTTCATTACGCTCTACTATAGATTAATATTCATTCATTTAGTGTAGATTTAATTACTATTCAGAGGAATTGGACTCAATAGTTTTTTCAAATGCATGTAGTTTTAATGGAGAAGATAATGACAACTTATGGGAAGACAAAATTGAAGCTTATTTGAAATTCATTCATGGAATTTAGTGTTACTATTTTCTAGGTTAATATTTATTCTTGCAAACGTAAATAGATTATCTTCTGCAAATGTAAATAGATTCTCTTTTAAAGTAAATTTCAATTATGAATTTTAGATTAAGAGTAAATTCGATTTTTAGCTGAATTCTTCCATGAATCAATTGCAATTAAGTCAAGTGAATTATGAACTAAGTTATTGGAGTCTGAACAATCATTAGTTAAGAAATAAGTTATGATTAAGTTGTTACAATTAGTTAGAAATTAGTTGTTAAGATCCACTCTCGAGAGCTCCTGAAAGCTCTTGAAGGAGCTAAACTGAAAGCAAAAGTCACTGTTTACAGTGCAAAATCCCCCAATTCGTGGAAACATCCTTATCCATACAACTCAAAAAGTAATGGGCAAGGTCGTTGATGTCACTTCTTGCATCATTTAATATTTAAATTATCAAGGTGAGTGCGTCTTAGAGTTGTATGTGATAAGGATGTTTCCACGAATTGGGGGATTTTGCACTGTAAAGAGTGACTTTTGGTTTCAGTTTAGCTCCTTCAGGAGCTTTCAAGAGCTCTCGAGAATGGATCTTAACAACTAATTTCTAACTAATTCTAAAGACTTATTCCTAACTTATTTCTTAACTAATGATTGTTTGGACTCCAATAACTTAGTTCATAATTCACTTGACTTAATTACAAATGATTCATGGAAGAATTAAGCTAAAAACTGAATTTACTCTTAATCTAAAATTCAGAATTAAAATTTACTTTAAAAGAGAATCTATTTACGTTTTCAAAAGAGAATCTATTTACAATTGCAACAAAATAAATATTAACCTAGAAAACAATAACACTAAATTCCATGAATGAATTCCAAACAAGCTATAGTTTTTCCTTCCCACAAGTCATCATTATCTTCTCCAATAAAACTACATGCATTTGAAAATAACTATTGAGTCCAATTCCTATGAACAATAATTAAATCTACAGTAAACGAATGAATATTAATCTATAGTAGAGTGTAATGAACTATCTTCAAAAGGTTAGGCCTGTCTAAGAAACTTTGATCAAGGTTTTTCCATTTACCTTTGGGGGTAATATAATCTACAATATAAGTGCCAAAGAAGGGCATAGCCCACTCCCTCGACATATTGAAATTTTTATCAGCGAGGGGTTTGTCCCCAATCTATCAGTCCTCCTAGAATCTTATTAATCTCCCATTGTCAATTTTCCATTTAAGACCTTCCTTAATAAGTGATTTTTATTTGAGGATATTGTTCCACATCTTTGACCCAGAGGGGAGACCATTCAAGTCAAGGGCCCTGGAAAAGCATCCTTGGTTCAAATACTTAGCCCTCATAATGTTGCACCAATCAGCTTTGCCAACCACAAGATTCCAACCTATTTTGGAAATGAGGGATTTGTTTAAATTGGTTAACTTTCTAATCCCTAGGCCCCCTTGGCTTTTAGGATGATAGACAGTGTCCCAATTGACTAGAGTCAATCTTTTTTTATCTTCAACACCAGTCCAAAGGAAAGTCCTTTGGATTCTTTCCATTTTATCCTCCATGGAGCCTGTAATTTTGAAGAGAGAGAGGAAATAGACAAGGATCCCTTGGAGAGAATAAATCATATATGTTTTTGATATAAAAAGCAGCAAAACTAGGGTGTTGTCCCTTTAGTACAACTGATAGTGTATTAACCAAGTATTAATGGAATTATTTATATTTGGGGGTGTAGGTGGAAGTAGGGTGGGTTGTCTTACTGGGTTGTTGACAATGGCTATTCATTATCCAAAAAAATTAGAATTTTTTTGAATTTTGATCTTGGCAAGGTTATTCTTTGAACCAATGCAACATGTACATTGCTTCAAAGAGGGGAAAATGTAGACGCTCAAATTATCCTGATTGATATCATGCACTCAATCCTGAGGCTGCTTTAGCACTTTATCTTATGTCACTATCATAAGGAATTTCCATCATGATTTATAGCCCTTGAATGGCTTTACCATTGTTAGTGTACTAGCTAATATTTTTCCAAAACTCATTGCTTAGATAAAAAATAACAATTGAAATATCTCTAGGGTCTAGCAAAATATTTCACAGGTAAAAAAGATTGAGCTATTAAATAAATCTATTACCAAACCCACTAATAAGAAACCCTCTTAAGATATAATTTCCAAGATTATATATGTTGGTCCCCATATTAATACATCTCTTGTGATAAAGGTTTGTTAATTATATTAATCTCTATGGGTTAATTTCCAGTAACAACTAAGCCTGTAGGGTATTCGATGTTTTCTCCATCTATAATTGGGGCTTCCAATTTATTTTTAGCCTCAACACAATGACATAAGTAATAGCTTGTTCCCTCTTCGCTGTCTTCATCTACATTAAGACAACTAATATAACCATAAAGCAATATAACTTAGATAGTATTAATGCTTACATGGTTGAGCAAAATGATAAAGTGCGGAAAGAAATATCCCAGAGAAAGAAAAGACATGAAAATTATAAAATCAAGCAACCGTATGGGTGTGTGGGTAACTCTACTGGGGCTATGGACGCCTAGCCAGCAGTAGAGAAATACCCATTAGGGTCACAACAACAACTCTGTCAGGGTTATGGACACCTGACTGGCAACGAGGCAATGTCTGGGTTACTTTTGATTAATTCTATTAACCCATCGCTAGGAGGAAGAATTATGTGAGATAGTTATGATTTACACTAACTCAAACTTGTCCAAGCAATCTTGGAGAATATTGTTCATTAAATTCATAACTGCAATTGGGCATTGGAGAGATCAAATGGCAACTCTGTGAATTCATGATGACTATGCCTTAAACGAATGAATATTAATCTATAGTAAAGTATAATGAACTATCTTCAAAACATAATGAACTTAATCTAAGAGTGTAAATAATTGCAGTCACTAACAACGATTAAACAAAGATCAACATTCCTAACTTTCCAATTGACACAAATTAAATAGAAATCAATTGAATCAAAGAACATAACAAAAGGTCACCTCCTTAAGTTGAGTGGGCCCTACTCTTCCTCTAGTGGGACATCAAACATCAAGATTCAAATCAACTCCTTATTTGCATTCCAATTGGCCAAAATAAGCAAGTAGAACAAAAGTGTGTATTACAAACATTATAATGCTTAAGTGAAAGATTAACTAACTCTAGACTAAATCTAAGGATGGATATTTATAGGAATATCCACTTATTTGAATACAAAATTTGGCGCTGCCCGCCAAGATACAAAGCGGAAAAACTAAAATTAAATAGAATTGAAAGTGTCATAAAGAAATCTGCCACATAATTATAGTTGAACAGGAAGTTCCCAAACTGATTGAAGAAGTCAATTCATAATTGATAAATCAGGATCCAGCTAGAGCGATCAAGAGCAAGACAAATTTCAAGTTTGTTAAATAGAGAGTTTAACACGTCCACCTCATGAAGTTAGCATTTAATTAAACCAAACATAATCCTCAAAGATAGGATGCTATTATGACAACAAAGATCTCAAATTGCATAATCACTTCATCATTAATCGTCATTAAAAAGCAACACATTTAATGCAAAATATCATTTCTAATATATCCCCAAATTAGTTAAATATAATATAAAACAAGCAAACATATAAGTATATAATCGACCGTCAGTATAGTTAATTAACAGAACAATAAAGTCTTTGCAAACATAAAATGATCAATTAAAGTGTCATTTTGAGCACTCATTATTTCTCCCCCTCCTATTGTCAACCATGTCCTCATGGTTGAGGGTTTGGAAAATCTCTATTTCTACCTACCAACCAAATAACTAGATCACCACATTACTGCATATATTCTAGGAATGTTCTATGATGAGCAAACCCATTTAGTTCTTCAATTCTTCTAAGCCAATCTCTTAAATTTTCTCCTACAAACTATGGAGGTGCATTCAATGCAGGTGCAAGTTCTATAAGCAAGGGTGGTCTGAATCTCATTCCAACCCAATTGGAATTTTGCTCTTCTATGACCTCGATCAAAGATCTCACTCCTGTGAGACTCCAAGTAATGTTTCATGGAGAGATTGGTTCCCTCCTTTTCAATGATGTTGGAATATTGCAGTATCTATCTCTTGCTGTAGCCAAAGCTCTATGTGGAAGGTGATCCTGAATATTTCTAAAAACTTGAATGCTTTCGGAAAAATTTTGCCTATAAACTAGTGCTACATTCTCTCCTAGTGCAAAGTACTTGAATGCAGCTCTAAAAACCATTGACCATGGGGTTTCATCCCTCATAAGCATGCTCAATTTGCTCTGTGCATCACTATATTGATCCATCCGATTTTCCTACTCAACTTGATTTTGTAGTAATGAAACAAAAGATCTAATTTGCAATTCTCCAACAAAAACATTTGAAAATGACTGTGGGAAATGCCCAAGAAGAAATCCATGTTGGAAGTATTCACACATTTGGTTCTAAATTGTGGGATGACTATTATAAAATCTATTAGAAAATCACTGTCATCATAATAATTAGTTTTCCTTTGCAGAACCAGTTGGTTGATTTTCCATTGTAGAAATATTTCAAAAGAGGGGATAAAAGTTGACCCCAAGAAATTAGAAATCATTCAAAAGATTGAGATCCCTAAAAGTCAAACTGAAGTTCATAGTTTTCTTGGGCATGTTGGTTACTACAGAAGATTCATTGAAAGGTTTAGTAAAATTGTTGAACCTTTGTTTACATTGCTCAAGAAAGATGTGGAGTTTTTTTGGACAAGTGATTGTCAAAAATCGTTTGAAATAATTAAGCATGCCTTAACTACTACTCCAATTATCAAAGGACATGTTTGGGGAGTTCCATTTCATTTACATGTTGATGCATCTAACTTTGCTATTGGTGTAGTCTCAGGACAGAAAGATGAGAATGAAGCAATGCATGCTATCTACTATATCTAGTAAAAATCTAAATCCTACTGAAAGGAATTACACAACAATTGAAAAAGAGTTTTTAGTAGTAATATATGCAATCAATAAATTTAGGCATTCTATTACTGGTTACAAAGTATTTGTTCATACAAACCATGCTTCTATTAAATATTTGATGAATAAAGTTGTAGTGAGTGGATGAATTATAAGATGGTTATTATTATTGCAAGAGTTTGATGTGACCATTATAGATAAGCCTGGTAAAGATAATGTTGTTGATTTCCTTTCTAGAATTGTCTAGCAGGGTGATCCATAGCCAATAGATGACACATTTCCATATGAGAACTTGTTTGCAATAGCAATTCATCCACCATGGTTTGTTGATCTTGCAAATTATCTTGTAACAGGGAAGTGTCCAAATCATTTCAATTGTAAGCAGAAAAAGTGATTAATTCGTGAAAGTTATAGGTTCCAATGGATAAATGGACTTTTATTTAAAATCTGTCATGATCATGTTCTTTGCGGGTGTATTGTAGAAATAGATGTTTAAGATGTAATACATGCTTTCCATCATGAGCCAGAAGGAGGACATTATTCAGTTATTAGGACAGTTCATAAGATCTTAAGAACTGGTTATTTTTGGCCATCTATGACAAAGGATATTTCATTCTTTGTTAAACATTGTGATGAATGTTAGCGCATGGGAAGACCTACACCAACAATGGAGATGTCGTTACAACCTCAAATAGCTTTGGAACCATTCAAAAAATGGGGAATTGATTTCGTGGGACCTGTTGATCCACCTTCTATAGGAAAACACTATATTTTAGTTTGCACAAACCATGTCACAAAGTGGGCTGAAGTGAAAGCTTTGCCAGCAGCAAGGGAAGATAAAGTAGCTGTTTTTTAGAGATTTGGTGCACCAAGAGAGATAGTATCAGACCAAGGACCTCAGTTTGTGTCTGTTATGATGGAAGATTTTATGTAGAGATATCAAATGCCACACAGAAAATCTACACCATATCATCCTCAGGCGAATGGGCAAGTAGAAGTTACTAACCAGGAATTAGAAAATATTTTGACAAAGATTGTTTCATTGAGAAAAATAGACTGGGCAAAATGGTTAGATGAAGTAGTCTAGGCATACAATACAACCTAGAAGACAACTACAGGATTCTCTCGATATGAGTTAATGTATGGAAAAACTCTAGTCATGCCTATTGAGTTTAAATTATAGACATTAAAGACAACATTGGAAGTTGGTATTGATTTGCCTAAGGCAGAGAAAAATAGGATTCTACAGTTGAACCGATTGGATGAAATGAGAATGGAAGCTCTTTAGCACAAATAAATAATCTAGAAGTAGTGGAAAGAATGGCATGATAAAAATATTGTGACCAAACAATTGAAGAAAAGAGATTGGGCACTATTGTTTGACTCCAGATTCCAAGAGTTTAGAGGAAAATTTCATACAAGATGGTTGGGACCATATGAAATTGACCAAGTTTTCCAAAATGGAGTTGTTCAACTGATACCAATAGATGGAGAAAGAAGGAGTATGTTGGTTAATTGTCATCATTTGAAAATGTATCACAAACCTACATCAAAAGAACAATTTGTATCAGAATTGCAAAATAGAATTGAACATTTTCTGATGGAAGATATTTCTTCCATAGGAGAATGTGCTCCTGGATAATCTTTTGAAAAGATATGAATAAAGAAGGTAGATTGAAAACCAGAAATGTTGGTTTACCTTTTGAATAAAGGAGATAAATTGAAAACCAAAAATGGCGGTTTATCTCCCAAGAAAAAATGAAAAAAAAGAGGAATGGCTGAAAACTAGAAATGGTGGTCTTCTTGATGACTCCTAATGACTCCTAATGACTCCTAATGACTCCTGATGGCTCCTGAAAGCTTCCGAAGGAGCTAAACTAAAACCAAAAGTCATTTTTTATAATGCAAAATCCCCCAATTCATGGAAACGTCCTTATTGCATACAGCTCTAAGATACACCCGATTCGATAATTAAAATATTAAATGATGCAAGAAGTGACATCAACAACCTTGCCCATCAAACATCAAAGATATGAAGCATGCAAACAACATATTCTTAGCGATCTTTCTCTAAACTCATTGGCATTTATTCATAGTACTCAAAATATTATCACAAGTATCATAACACAATAAATTAGAGTCTTTTAACACTCTTCAAATACTTGATGTAATCACAACAACAACTATGGTGAAATAAAATTTACAAAGAAGAGGACCTATCACACCTTTATGCCCTAAAACTCTCTAAAATACCGACAACAAACCAAGGAGAAATCCAATTACATACACTTGCTACAATAGTTATCTCTTTACAACTTAAATATAAAATTGAATGGTGAATATACTTACAAAAAGTTGAAACCCTATATATTCATGCATTGCACTGGCTTGAAAGCTCTAAAGACTAAACCCCCAAAAATAAAGGAAAAAAACTAACTTAAACAACTCCACCAACAATAGAAAAAACACAATCCAACCAACTAGAAGAAAGGTCCATTATGATTGATACCTAGTGAGGGATAACTGAGCAAGAGAAATAACATATCTCCCAAAAATTGTAGCACAAATTATACTCAAGAATGCTCTCATAGGCCCATTGATACAACACGAACAATTTATAAATGAGATCCCTTCTAAAAAATATCTTGAATACAACAAATCAAAGGTAAGGGTGATGATATTTGAGTGAAAATTGAAACAATAGACACCATTAAATGAAACCCTAACTATTTCACCAAACATAATAATGCCAAAATATTCCATCACCCACACAAATCAGCCATGACCATGTCAAATCCATCCTTAGTTCAACTAAATACTATTGCAAATTCAATTATGGTAGTTGGAGCAATTCAAGGGTTCATTAATGGTATTCTAAGAGTAGTTGTGAGAAAATGACTAGGAAGTGCACCTCCAAAGTGTAGTATAAATGAAGTGTAGTAAGGTAGCAAAGTTTTACAAAGGGGAGATGCAATAGAATGGTAAAATCTTGCAAAAGGATAAAATGCCATAAACAAACCAAAAACCCAAAAGACTTGGGATTTTATGGTTCCCAACAACATTTAACACATGAATAAGCACATTAAGGGTGATGAAAAATAGTATCATGGGTAAAATAACTCATGAAAACCCATAGGAAATATCTTAGATTGGTTATATGTAAGGATAATGTTGTCAACTAGATATGCACCCTTGCGAGGCACTTGACTCAATTATCGAAATAAATATGGGAATATCTCACAAAGTGTGAGCTCTGATATCTTGAGATCAACCTCTAAAGAGAGTTGATTCCCTTGGTACTTCACCTTATTTAACCTATGCTACTGTTATTTGCTGAGAAAAGAGATAGGAGATGACTTGAAATGAAACCTAAGATTAACATAGTGATACACCAAATTACTTTAAGACCTATATTTTTTTTATGAGACATAAATGTTTGATAGTTCAATTATTTAATACACAACTCAAGGATTTTATACATCAATACATCAGTGTTTTGCAAGAAGGTTTGAGCTTTTAATGGTTTTTGAAGGAAAAGGGATTCTTCACAACTAATCACTATTTGAAACTATTCCACAACTTGAAACCTACAAACATTATAGGTTTCTTCTACCTAAAGTTGTTGGAATGAGAAAAATATCTAAATAATTGCATGAACATCACAAAAAAATATCATCAATCACCATGTTGCACATAATAAACAAACTTTTGAAGGCTAAATGTTGAATTTTATTGCTTAAAAGGTGTTCTTACAATAGTACATCGTCTTAAAATGCTTTAATATTTACTTGAAACATGAAATTACATTGTTTTTTAGTCTTAAGGACTGAGAAAATTGAGTTTCAATACAATATTTCTATTGGAAAGAGCTTGCAGAAGCTATAATAATTAGCAAAATATTGCAATAACTCAAAAAAACTTCCCCTAGGCATCCCCTTATGTTGTTCAACTATTTCCTATTGTTTTGCAACATGTTTTGAATCATAAAGTATAGGTGTTTGCATTGGTTGGTTGAGTAAAACCTTCCTTGGGTGCTAGAAAACCACTCCTCCTTGTTTGACTGCTAAAAACCCTTAGGTGGAATTAGATAAAGTTAAATCCTTGAATTTTTAACTCCATCTCCCTTGAATGCTCCAACTACTACTATAGGTGGCATTGACTAATTAAACATTCCCAAACTTCTCTTGGATCCTTGGAATTATTGTCACTACTCCATAATGACCATAAACCTTCTCAAGATTACATCATCATAAACTAGGGTATGTGTTTTATGAATTTAGAAGTGGAAAGTGACTCCTTGAGGCGTTGATGACCTTTGACTCTTTCATCCAAATTTCTATTCCTTCTAAATCATGATCCAATAACACCTAAAGATGGAGTCACTTCATGGGTCATAACAGTGGACATTATTTAAAGGCATTCACTTATTCATGACACTCTTTCAACCACTTGTACTAGCCTTTGACCTTCCTAATTTAGCTCATTGAGATCACATTTTCATGCAAAAATGCAATGCCTAATGAAGCACCAAGATCTCGCTCAACATCTTCCTCACATCTTTTCACAGGCACTATGCAAAATCTTCTCAGCTCACTATCAAGCAAAGCTTATGATAGCCATTAGGACTCTCTACATACAATCCTTGATGGGTTTTCTTTCACACATTTATAACCCTGTCTACTTAGGGTTTATCAAATCAAATCTTAATTATACCACTTTTTCATTTCTCCATAACTACAATTCCACAAGTCCTCTGACAACTCTTGAATCCGCCATTAGCTCTACAAAACAAGGCATAGTATATCTTCTATATTGGTTCATTTGGATGTACTCATCATTAGATTTTCATGCTTTACTCTTACTTTTAGGAATGTCTTCATGTTCGAGTTTAGTCATCTCTTTGAATATTGGGCTACTAGAAGCTTTTGTTATTGTTCTCCTCTCTTTCACCTTTTGAAACTGAAAGGACAATGAAGGGTTTGTGTTAATCTCTATTAGCAGGTTTGTTTTTGGATGTTTAGTATCTTTTTTCTTATGACTATCACATGCAACTCTTTGACATTTCCACTACCCTTGAGCATAAAAAAGGAGACTTGTCTCTTGCACTTGTCATAGTACCTTGATTTTAGGCTTTTTTAACCTTTTGTCCATGTCATAATTATTATTTTATAGTTACCCTTGCTACTATCAACATTCTATGCTCACTGAGGTAATCTCATACTCAAACCTAACAAATGTTGACAACTCCAAAGTACATTCAAAACACTAACTTTTACCCTAATAATAATGATTTATGCCTTCTAATATGGTCAAACAAATAGTATAAAATATTCTACACATGCACAGGTAAGGAATTTGTCTATCCTTGTAATTTTTAATATCCAATATCGTTTTGAGGAGTGATTAGAAATCATGTTGGGTTCCTCGATGTATTAATTTTATAATCTCTTATTGTCGAATATATAGAATGAGAAACTTACCACCATGGTAGGCTTTTCAATCCTAAGTCTTCACAATGTCTTGGATATGTCTACCTTGCTTCATGATTATACTATGTCATCTAACCTCAATCGTCAAGGCTTGACTATCCTCTCAACTCTTATCAATATTCATCTCATGACTGATTTTGTGATGCAAACCTCTCATTGACTTCTCTATGTCCATAACCTATCCTTTTTTCATGACAATTTCTATAATATTCTCATAAAATAATAGAAACCTTGACAAAATCTCATGAATGTATTGATTTGTACCTTCTTAAGTTTTTATTGTCCTTTCTCTTTTTTGCTTAACAATACCACTTTCTCTAACATTATCACATGTCATTAGCTATATCCAATACCATAACCACTATCACCTTATCTTTGTTTTCATGGGTATTGTAACAACCCTGTTGTTATACTCAAAAGAATTACGAATGTTTTAACCACAAGTGAATAATTCACAATGCCATCACATAGTAATATAAAATTATCTTGTATTTCAAAGACTATATGCACATTTGAAATAACACATATTATAAACTTTCCATTTGCATTTATAATTGAATATTACAATCTTTCCAAAACAATGACATATATAAAATCTCAAGATATCACCTCTTTCATTACAACCTCCATAGAAATGGATATATGAGAACTTACATAGCTCCTCCGAGCTTCATTATCATTAGTAAAAAAATGGTCCAAGAAATTCGCTACAAATCTTGACCACCAATAGATGAGAAGAAGCATCACTCAAGTGCTTTTCCACAAACCACGAACTCAAATACAGTCCCCCACACATCTGCCACATATGGCAAGATGGCCTTACCCTTCGACAAAGAGATTGGTTGGTAAAACCCCATAACAAATAGCTTTCTTGATCTTAGTTTTTTGTCCTACAAACTAGAACCTAATCATATGGTAGCTAGAACTACGAGTATGAAAGTCTCAAACTAGAATTGTTTATACTAGAACATAGTGAACTGATAGTGTAAATAGTGGCTACTTACACTACTTTTGCCAAAGTTTCATATAAAAAGTGTCATCTCTTCACCCACTACCCTAGCTCGATTTGGTTAATGACCATTCATATACTATGTGTAGGCAATTCCCTTCTTAAGGTGATATATAACCCTAGGAGCAACCTATTTCCTTTATAATAAACCACACATAAGAAATTCCCTTCTTAAGGTAAACTTTAACCCCAAGAACAACCTATTTCTTTTATATGACTATATCATTCCTACTAAGTAAAAACAATACATAAGCTACTTCCTTCATTGGATAATATAATTCCAAGGTAATCAATGAACTCTCTATAGTTCAAAATACACAAATAACTTGAAATGAATACAACATAACGTCACATTGACCCTAGTACTAAAGGTACAATCCCAACTATAAAAGTCTCCAATCACTGGTTTATCTCAACATTAAATGACTCCCTTCAAAAAAGTATCAATAAATAACCTCAAACTAAAAGTATAACCCTCAACAAGAAGTGACTTCACTCAAAGTATAATTTTATCAATAAATGACCTCAATTAAAAGAGTAATCATATCAATAAACGACTCATTCAAAAGTATGGTCTCAACAATAAAAGAATCTATTCAAGAGTGTATTCTCATCAATAAAAGATTGTTCAAAAAGTAGATTTTCATCAATAAAAAGACTTCACATCAAGAGTGTAAAACAATCAAGTAACAATTCTGTCTCAATAGGGTATTCTCACCTATGGCTCCAACCAATAGTAATTCACAAATTCAAGTGATCAACTTAATCACATAGGTAAATCTCCATCTTGGCATACCCTAATTCCTAGATATAATCAACAATTAGGTTTCAATCAATAATCAATCTAAGTAACGATAAAGTGATCAGTGATCATTCAAGTATAGACTAACATTATGGGTTTCATGTCATCTATTTCTATCCATGACGACACGTCTTCATACCAACATTACTATCGTGTTTGTTAACCTCATTACCCTCTAGGGTTTTCCTACCATAATATGCTATCAAATATAGGTTACCTCACTCATGTACATATGACACATTTATCAAAGAAACTCAAGCAATTTCAATATTTCAACTCTTCAAACTAAGCATTGCCTATATAAGCTCTATCTTTGTTATAGTATTTAATACTATCTCAAATACCTATTCCTTAATATGAAATTTATAGAAATATCAAACAAGGAATACTTTTCCTATCTAGAATCATCATGAATCCATTACATACTTTCAAAGAAGACAATCATCATCTTATGATAAACACTACACATTTTTCCAAGCAAGTAATCAAAGTCACTCAATCTTTTCAAAAACATAAAAGCATAAAAGTGTAGAAACCACATTCATGTTTAACGCTTAATTCCAATTTGTACACATTGGTTCCCAAGCTTAGTCCTTCCAAGAACAACTTACAAACTCTTCTTAAATTCTTTGATTCCACTCTCAGAAATTTCTCTTAATAACTCTCGCATCTCTCCTCACAAATAAGCTCTCAACTCAAAACAAGAATATCTCAAGTTAAAAGCAACAAAATGCAAGTGAAATGTGTGTCCAAATGAGGAAATCCTCTCCCTTATTTATACAGAAATATGAGACTTCACTGCTTATAAACAGCGTTAAATGACACTTCTCAGCTCTTAAGCTCGACTCAACAACTAATCCCAATCGGTGGCATCATTTAAACTTATTACTCAACAAAAAAAAATAGTAGGTCACTTAAAATAGAGACAATGAGAATGCGTTTTAGCAAAGCAAGGTGAAAGATCAACTAGGTTGACTCAAATCATGTTAGATTCTATTTGACTTGTTCTCCATTTTACTTTGTCTTCCATTGTTGGACAAAGCTTTACAAATTTAACTTATAATGCAATGTATTTTTCATAATTTGGCGACACCTAAACCTTCTTTCATGCATTTGGTGTTTGTTGTTTTATGACCAAGTCAATGCATTTAAATGCACTCCCAATATCTTTTATAAACTCTTGACTAACTCTTATATATATTGTGTTGTATTTGCAAGCTTGTCGATTCATATTAAATGTCTTTAGCATTGCTATTATGCACGCTTTATTGTTGCGCCATACACTCCTTAATTCATGCACTATTGATAACACATTATAGTGTAGAAAAATGTATCCCTTTACATTTTCACACTTGTTTGGGCCCTCCTTGCCAAAATTGGAATTCTTTATTCCTTATTTGGTCCTATTTTGCATCCATGAGCCTAATTTATGCATTATCCCGAGGATAGTACCGACATTTAATAAATGTCAAATCATTATTCAATGTTTGAGGTCATGTGTTCCAAATCTAGTGATTTGGGACTCATACGCCACCTTGGATGTATGGGTCCCACCTAGGTTTTGGGACCTAATTTTAAACATTGTATTAAACAAGACACTGTTTGGAGTTTGTGTCTCATGTTTAAGACACTGGGAATCATACACCCAAGGTGGTGTATGAGTCCTGCTTAAACTAGGACCTATTTTTAAATCAAATTCTTGGCAGGATTTTATTCTCCTAGATCTGATGTCAGCTTGTAGTGTTGTAATTTCGGGAAATTTGGCATAAACAAGTATAAATACAAGGTTATTTCACATAATCTCTCCTAGCAATTCAAGTATTCAAGTATCCTAGCAAGTTTATGAGATCAAGAGCATTCAAGAGCATTCAAGAATTGATTATCAAGCATTTTGGATCATCAATTCAAGATTCAAGCATCATGTAAAAGTCTTCATGCATCATGTGTGTTTTTGAGCTAACATTTGTGATGTAGGTTTTCATGATTCAAGCAAGCATTCAAGGTCAAGTTTCAAGCATTCAATCAAGAGTCAAGATCCATATCCATTGGATTCATTTCACAAAAGATTGCAACCTTTATTTCAAGGGTTTTTTGAGTTGCAACATTACATTTGTTCATTATAATTCCTTCATTCTATTTCATTTCATTTCAAGGTTTAATTACCCAAACGTGGTCATTTGACCAAGGCAAACCCCTATTCCCTAACACAACATTTTTCCCTCTTCATGTGTGATTGCAGATTTAGGTGATTTAGAGCTTGAAGATCATTTGAAGACAAAGTTGCAAGATTGAAGAAAGTTGTCAAATTTGACAAGAAGTTGTCATCTTCATGGAAACTCATCTACAAGTCAGAATTCAGAATTTCAAACCTAAAGATTGGACAAGACGAAAGCTACAAAAGATCACTAGAGGATATATAAGTTTCAATCAAACCCTAATATTGGGACTAAATCACCACCTTGGGTGTATGAGTCCCAGTATACCCCATTTTTAGTAGTTTTCTATAGATCCTGATTTGTTAGCAAAAGATTACAGATTCAACTTAGAAACCCTAAACTGGGACAAAATCGCCAAGTTTGGCATATGAGTCCTAGTGCACTTCAAGAACAACAAATTTCAAAGTTTTCAGATCTTGTTTAAACATCGCCTATTTTCCAGGTACTTTTTTGTTACTTTCTGTTTAGCAACCTGATTTCATGTTTTAAGTTTCTAGGGTTTAGTGCATTAGGGTTTGCATTTCTCCTTTGAAGCTTCATTTTAATGGTGAACCCCCTTTTTAATCACACCTAAGGAAACCTTGTAGCAACCCTTCCCTCAATTAAGTCATTTGGTTGAGGGATCTCTAGGATTTCCTAATTAACTAAGAGTGGAATAGGTCCTTAAGTTCCATCTCCGAAAAGGTGGAACCCTATTTTCTACGGTTTATTTTGGTGAACCCAACCTTCAAACCCTTTATTTATGATTTGGGGTACATTAAAGTCCTAGATTTAGCTTACATTAACTTTGCATTAGATCTTGCATTAGGGTATCAACACAAAGTTGTGTCACATTTTTGCCCAACTTATCAGCACAAGTGAATTGAAGTAATTTTAACTAAAAATAATTTTGGTCAAACATATGATCTTATAAGATTCATTCTAGCTAAGTTATTTATGTCCACAACTTTTCCAACTAAAATTGTTGGCTAAATGCATACCTAGCACCACTTTGAGTCCAATTTATAAAAGAAATTAAAATTATTTGAAAAACTTGATGTTTCAACAACTTCTACTCATGTAAAAAATATTTTTTTAAAATATAAAAATACCCTTTTGTAGACCCATAAGTTTAGTTTTCAAAAATGTATATATTTTAATAGTTTAATTATTATTTATATTTTCCTTTTTATTTTTACTAAATGTAAGTTATCAACACAAAACATAAGGTTGATTACCATGTCAAGGAAAAATAGTAAAACTTATTGAAAAAAATATGATACCCTAGGTATAAGAATCTATGTCAAGATTGTATAATTGTTTTTCTATACTAGATAAATAATTAATATGAAAGTTGGCGTCGACTAGAAACAAGTAAGTTTTAATACGTGCACATTTTAATATTTATTTAAAAATATATATTTATCAAAATTGAAAAAAAATATCCATGCCCTAAAATTTCAAGTTATAAATACACAAAAAAATTGAAGGAAAAAAAGTAAAATTTACTTTATAAAGATTGACGTCTCATGTAACTTCATTTTTTAGCATTTCATCAACAACTAAATTATAGTGTCAATTTATAAAAAACTATATTCAAATAATTTTTAATTTTTTTTTTTTAAATACAAACATAAAATATACTAAAAATTAAATATTTTATTAGTTTATATCATTTCAAAATTCAAAACATATATATCACTTTTTAGTGATTCAAGTTTAAAATTTGGATCAGTATTGGTCATTTCCTTTATAAAAGTACGAGACAACTTTGTACTTTTATCCATTAGTTAATTTTCATTTAGGACACATAAATCTTGCATTAGTGGAAAAGTGCATATAGGTTGCATTTTTGCATCTTGCATCATTAAATTTCACTGGAAATATGTAATTGTAAACAATCAAGTCAACATACAAGTTAGAAACCTTAGAATCAATTCAGAATTTGTTGAATTTAGTGTGAAAACCCTAATCTAGGATTCATTCACCTATCTAAGAGCTTTAGTCCTAGTATAGGTCTTTGCTCCTACTTTTTGGGAATTCTGTGTTGTGTGTTTTTCACTTAATGAACCTGTCAAAAACCCTACTTGGGACTCATTTGCCCATCTAGGTGATTTAGTCTCGTATTAGGTCTGAATTTGCATTTTACAACATTAAAAACTTCATTTATGTGCTTTTGTTTATTGTTATCAGATCTCTATTTCAGTTTTCTGAGTTTTTGTTCCATTCATTTCATTAGACCTAGTTCAATTGGGTTCATTTAGTGCATTGCTTAATTTCAAAATTGCATTTACAACATTCCATTTTCATATTGTTACATAGTGTAAAAATAAAATTACCTTATTTAGAAATTGAGAATTGCATCTACACAATTCATTCTAAGTCGTTGCATTGCATTCCATCATGGATATATGCTTTGGTAAGTTTTAGATGTCCTTGAAATCATTAGTGGATGTGTCAAGCTGTGTCTTTGGAAATGATCCTAATGAAATTGAACTCACTCATGCTCAATCAACTCCTAATGCATGTCCTCCTTGTGAAGTTGACATCATTAGAGAAGATGATGACAGTATGAACAACTTCATAAATGATTTCCTTAACAAACTTGAGACTAATGCATACTTTTACCCTTCCACGAAACAACCAACCCAACTTGAGATGTTTGGTCTTTTACATCCTAAAATTGAGAAACAATCTAAGCCTAAGCTCCCTACAATAAATGATCCTAGTTCCTCTAATCAAGTGCATCAATCCTATGTTAACAAAGTGACCAACACTCCCATCAACCTTGAAGAGACTTATGGCCAAGGCTTTAGATATTAACTAAGCAAGGATGTGACATAACAAATGAACATGAAATTCATCAACTTTTAGAGAAAATACCAACTGAAGATACCAAAGACATAGGATATCAACATCCTCCTCCCAACATAAGTGTCCTCCTTCCTAAAGAGCAACCATTGCCTCATAACAATGCTAAGGATAATAGGATCATCTTAGGTCCTCATCCTCAACAAATTGGTGAATCTAGCAAGAAACAAAAGCCTTATGAACTAAAGAAACTAGATTTTCCATGTACCATGTCTGAAATTGAAAGAACCTTGCATATACTTCTAAGCCAAGGACTTATAACATTACCACCTAAAAAGAAATATTTTTTTATTAACAATTAGTAAGATATCATCTCTAAGAATACCTTTGGCTAAGCTCTTTGTGCGCTCCTTTTTTTCAAATTTCTGAGTTTCTGCATTCCCTGATGATTCGGCCTGGTAGGGGCCACATCAAGGCTCCCCCACCTATGCACTCTGCTCCTTCCTAGGGAATCACTTCCTCTTTTTTGTCTTTGGGGGATCTAAAAATATGCATGGTGCATTGCCTACTCCAAATCCTGGGGGTAAGGACAGGCTTGGTTCAAATTTTGAATGAGAGGACGCCTTTTTGGCTGGTAAGAACCATGTGTCCTACGTGGACAAGCTTGTGGGATGGAAGGTTTCGATAAAGGTGCCCTAGGAGTCCTTGTCTGCTTTTTGTACTATAGAGGGGGATGAAGTGGATGTCCTAGATGTAATCCTGAATGATGTAATCAAGGGTTTGAAGTTGTCCTTGCTTGGAAAATTCTTTACTGCCCACCCTAATATTGATGAGGTATGTAAGTGGGCCACTGACACTTGGAATCTCAAGGGCAGTGTCTCTGTCAGTGCTATGCCTAAAGGTTTATTTTTATTTACTTTTGTTATCCCTAAGGATATGATTAATGTCCTCATGGGAGGCCCCTAGGCTTTTGATAGAAGCTTTAAGAATATTTTGTCCATGTGTAAGTGGAAACCAGGATTTGATGCCTCTGTTGACCTAGGTAAAGTAGCCCCTACTTGGGTTAGGCTCGTTGGTTTACCTTTGGAATTTCAGCACCAAAATGTTTTTAAAGGTATTGTTGATTTGTTTGGCACCTTGGTTATGGTGGATAAAGTAACTCTTCTTAAGTTTCATATGGTATATGTTAGAATGTGTGTGAATGTGGCTATTAATACAATTCTTCCCACCTTTGTGACTTTAAAATCAAAATTTGGCATATGGGTTTAGCCATTGGAATATAAAAAGGCTATGGTATTTTGTGAAGGATGTAATAAGTTTGGTCATTTATAGAATGCTTGTAAAAAAATCCCCCTTGAACCTAAAAAAACACAGTTTGGAGTCTTAGTGAGCTCCCCCTTGAAAAATGTGGCTCCAATGAACCTAATAAAGGAGCCTGCTACACTAAGTTCTAACTCGACTTTGTTGTTTCCTAATAAGGTGGTGGAGCCTTCTCAAATTATGAATGAAGCTAAGGGTCAATCTCTGAACATGTGTGCCCTCACTGACAACTCTGAAAAGGTCCTTTCTAAGGGTGTTGTTGTTGGGTTCACCTCCTTGCCCTCTTTGGAAAAATACCTCAAACCACAAAATGGTAATGAAAAGTTGGATAACTTGCAAAAATCATCACAAGAAATGGAGGGAGTTGATTTTAAAATTTAGGAACAATGGAAGGAAACCATAGAGGAAAGTGAGATAGATAGTTGATTGGAAAGGTTTTTGACTTCCTTCCCTAAGCTCCCTCTGGCAGGTCTGGGATTGGTGGATAGTCAAACACCAGAAGATGAACAAGAAAAGGAAAGTAACGATGAAGTCAAGAAAAGTATGTTGAATCCCTGCTCCCTCCAAAAAGAGGGTGGTGTGGATGAGGATTGGATAAATACAAAATCAAGGAAGAAGAAGAAACCAGATGTAGGAGGAAACAATGTAGGAGGAAACAACAAAGTGGGAAAACCTCTCTCAAAAGATTTGAGGAACAAAGATACAACTAGAGATGTGGTTGTTAGAAAGTAAAGAACTCTTGACTCCCTGGCTGGGAGTAAATCCAGAAAAAGTAGGGGGAGATCTCCCATTCTTTAGTAGTATCAAGGTGATACTACTTCTCCTTTTTTCTCTTATGTGTCTATTGTCTTGGAATGTGAGGGGACTTAATGGCCCCTATAAACAACATCTGTTGAAATCCTGTTTGGGTGATGTGAAACCAAATGTTCTCTTAATATAGGAAACTAAAATGAAAAAAGAAAATTTTGAAAAGGTGATTAAGTGGCTCTGGCCTAGTGCTAATTTTGAAGTAATATTGAGGGAGCCTTGGGGGGGATTGCAACTTGTTGAAACCCTACTAGGCTTGCTGGAAGGCTAATTTTTTGCAATAAGAATTGTCTTATAGTCTCTATGGAAGATATTATTACTTCGGTCAAGTGGAATATGGTTAATATTTATGGTCCTAACTCATGATTGGATAGGCTTGACCTATGGAACTTTCTTGAGGGTATCATTATCAATAGAAAGGAGGAGTTTTTGATGCTACAAGGGGATTTTAATTCCCCTTTGTACCCTTCAGAAAATAGTGGAGGTATTATTGATTTCTCTAATAGCACGATGGACTTATTGGGCTTCCTTAACTTTGTGGGGATAATGGACATTCCTTTGGATGGATCTCTTTTTACATGGACTAATAGGAGATAGGGTAGTCATTTAATCCAAGTTAAGCTAGATAGATTTCTTTTTTCCTCCAATTGGAATATTTTATAGAATCTCACTCTTACTGCTCTCCCCATAACAGTCTCAGATCATAGTGTTATCCTCCTTGGGTGGGAAGACAAAATTGTTAAAGGACCCTTTCCTTTCAGATATGAAATCATATGGTCTCTTTGTTTGAACTTCAAATCCTTGGTTGAAGAATGGTGGAAGGCTCCTTGTGATGGTACCCCCATGTATTGCTTAGCTCATAAGCTGAAAAAGGTCAAAGAGAATGTTAAAGGTTGGAATAAGTATTCATTTGGGAATATTTTTATCATTAAAAAATATTTAAGCTTAAAACTTAAGGAGATTCAAGATTTGATGGAATTGGGAATTATGGATGATGAGACCTGTAATTAAGAAAGGGAGCTTAGATCTCAGTGGTATAAAATAAATAAAAAGGAAGAAATTTTCTAGAAACAAAAATCAAGAATTCAATGGTTAAGGGAAGGGGACAAAAATACAAAGTTTTTTCATCAGTCTACCTTAAAACACAAATGTAGAAACAGGATTAGATTTTTAGATACCCTTAATGGGACAAGACTTGATAGGGGGGAGGACATTGCAAAGGAGGCTGTCTCCTTCTCAAATTTTCCTAAATTGCCTATGGTGGATAATTTTGAGTTGGAGGACTTTTTGCAAGTGATTCCAAATGCCATTACAAAACATAATTTAAAATAAATGGCTAAAGTTGTTTCTATGAATGAAGTTAAGGAGGCAATTTTCTCCTTTGGTGCTTTTAAAGCGTCGGGGTTGGATGGCTTTCCTCCAAGATTTTTCTAGGTTTATTGGGATATTGTCTCCTCTGACCTATTCAATGCAACTAGGGATTTCTTCAAATCAGGAAGACTTTTAAATCAAATGAACACTACCTTTATTGTGCTTATCCCTAAGACAAATGAGTTTGCTTCTATGAACAACTATAGACCTATTAGTTATGTAACACCACTTATAAGATATGTTCTAATATAATGGTTAATAGACTAAAATTAGTCTTGAATAAGATGATTATTGTTAACCAAAAGGGGTTTGTTCAGGAAGATAAATTTTGGATGCGGCTAGTTATACTCACATGAGGTGCTACATTCTATGGACCTTAGTAAAAAACAAGGTATGACTTTGAAACTAGATATTTCTAAAGCCTATGATCGGGTCTCTTGGAATTTCCTGTTTGTTGTTTTGGAAAAAAATGGATTCAAAGGAAAAATTTCTCAACTTAATTAGATCGTGTGTTACTACTCCTAAGTATTCAATCTTGATTAATGGGATTCTGCAAGGCTTCTTCTCTTGTGGTTGTGGTCTAAGACAAGGTGACCCGTTGTCTCCTTACCTATTTGTCATTTTTGTTGAAGCTTTGGGCTGTAGTATTCAGAAACAACTTGCAAATAAATAATTGAAAGGGTTTTTTGTTGCTTCATCCCTCCCCCTGCTTCTCATCAACAATTTTTTTGATGACACTATCCTCCTTGGGGAGGCTTCTATTCTGGAAGTGAGACAATGGAAAGAGGTTCTTGAGAAATATGCTAGAGTTTCTGGTCAATTTATCAATTACCAGAAAAGTAAAATCTACTCTTTTAATACTAGCCAGATTGTAAAAGAGAAAGTTATAAATGTTATAGGTTGCTAGGAGGTTGAATTTCCAGCTACCTACCTTTTCTTACCTTTAATCTCAAGAAAACCTAACAATAATTACTAGAATTATATTGTGGAAAAGATTCAAAAGAAGTTGGCCAAGTGGAAGGGCAAGTTGCTAAGTTTTGTTGGGAAAGTTCAAATGGTCCATCTCTCTTCATGGCCAGGACATTCAGGTCAGGGATTGGGAGATTCTGCGGGCCAGGGTACTTGGGAAAATAATGATGTGTGTTGTTTCCCTTGGAAAAGATCTCCCTATGGTTCAATTTTTTGGAATAACCTATTAAAGATTGAGGCACTCCTACAACAAGGGAGTGAAATTGAGAATTGGAAATGGCCTTAGAATTAACTTATGGGAGGATGCTTGGACTACTTATGCTCCCTTGTCTACCAATGACAACCTCCAACAAATTAGAATCAAATTGAAAATAAATATTGGAAATAAGGTCTCTAATTGTTTAAATTGGGAAGGTTTGAGACCTAAGTGGATTGACTATAGGAACTATTTAAATAATGTTGTTCTTAGGGGTGGTAGACAACTAAATGGGGATGCTGATTTAGATTCCCTCTCATGACAAATTGGTGATCCTGATCTTTTCTCAATAAACAGGGATGATGAGTGGATTTGGACAAAAAATGCTTCTAGGAGATTTTTAGTTAAATTTGTTTATGAGATTATGGAATCTCAGATATTTCAAACAAGGGGTTTTTAATTGGAAATGGTGTAGAGCAAGAATCTAATTCCCAAAATTAATTGTTTTTGGTGGATAGTGATGCCTGGAAAGATACTCACAATTGAAAATCTTAAGAAAAGGGGATGGTATCTGGTAAATAAGTGCTACCTTTGTAATGAAGAGGAAGTAACCATCATGCATCTATTATTTTGATGTCCTTATGCTCAAGAAGTTTGGGAATTTTTCTTAAAGAATATGATGATTGATTGGGTCTTCCCTCCTTTGGTAAAGATGCTTATTGATTGTTGGAGTATATGCTCCTATTCTCATAATATTATTATTGACCTCTGGAGACAAGTTCCCTCGTTCCTCACCCAGGGTTTGTGGAAAGAGAGGAACAATAGAGTTTTTAGAGATGTAGCTAAAAGTAGTAAAGAGCTATGTATGTCTCAGAAAACAAATTTTCAAGAAAATATTGAAAGTTGTAAGTATGCTCCATCAAAGAAAAGGCCATCATATCAAGAGATGTGAATCAAGCAACAATGGGGAATATCTCATGATCTTAACAATGTTAATTTGGCTAAATAGCTAATTAGAAAGAGAACTATTTGGATTCCCCCAGAATTGGGGTGGATTAAATGTAATTTTGATGGGTGCTCTAAGGGGAATCCAGGACTGGTGGGGGCAAGTGGAATTGTTAGAAATCATCTAGGAATCTATGTGGCTGGATACAAAAAGGGCCTAGGAACAACAACAAATAATTTGGCTGAGGCTTACAAAGTGTGGGTAGGAATATGTTACCTAAAAAATAATGGCTACACCAAAGTGATTGTGGAAGGCGAATCCAAGTTAATAATTGATTATTTAAAAAATGAGGTTGATGTTCCTTGGGAGCTAAAAATATATTGGACAATTGCAAATATATGATACAATATTTTCAAAATTGGAAGATAAGCCATATCTATGGGGAAGGCAATAGGGATACCGATGCTATAACGAATTTTGGTTTAAGATAGGCAGTTTTGAAATACCGGGACTTTACCAATTTGTCAAATCAAATTAAAGAAATATTATCTAAGGATAGATTGGGGGATTTAATTCATGGAAATAATGATACTAATTAAAATGAGGGGTTGGAAGGGTTGTCTAGTTGTAATGTTTATTGCCGTCTTTCTTATGCGGCAATTGGGAAAGTTGATAAGATAGAATGAGAGGTACTTAATTAAAGGCAGTTGTACACTAAATCTCAAAGAGTTAAAAAGAAAGGGGAGGAAATGATAGATTCATTGGGAAACCTCATGTGATAATTAGGAAGAAGTGAAAATGGGTATGGTGATTATCACTCATATTTCTAAAAATCTTGTGAAAGATTTGATAAAAGACATTTTGACATGTGTTATAGCTGATGTGAAGGTGGGTAATAAAAAAAGAGTAATCATGACTTGAAAAGGTGACGAAGCTGTCATTTCTTTTAATGGAAAGATTTGAAAATATGAGAATAGGCTTTGTAGAAAAAATGACTATTTTAAACAAATTTCCAGAAGGTTTGAGCCGTTGTTCTTACAAATGAAAATCTACCAAGTCGCTATCAAAACCAAATTTTTTGAATTACCAATTGCTTCTGTGGTGGACGAGGGAGGCCAAAGTGTGGAGTATTTACTCCTTCCTAAGGATTATTCAACCAAAGAAAACACCATGGGAGGCCCTAGAAAGAAGATGGAGTTGAGTAGATACGACTTTCTGAAAAAGAATGCAAAACTATGAGGCTTGTTTGAACAGGCTGGGTTTACGCCTTTCTTTGCGGCCATAGAAGGTTATAGCGAACAACTCAACTATAAGTTTGAAAATGCCTAGAAAGATGAGGAGGTTGAGTTGGGTGGCCTTCACTTTACTATTGATTCTAAGCTCATAGCCAAAGTGATGGGGCTTTCATATGAAGGGAAGAAGATTGCCAAGGTAAGCACAAAAAACTATCAAACCTATATTGATAATTTTTTTGAAGCAAAAGAAAAGGCCCAAAGATTTTAGAATGACCGTTCTCTAGGGTTTAACTTTTTCCCCCTTACCATAATGTCTACTTCTTTGTCATGAAATAATTTTCATTAGAGGGTCATTTTCAGTTGGTCCATGGTTATCATTTCCCCATTCTGAACCATATCAAACACCTGGAGAAAATAAATTTACCCTTTTTCCTTCTCTCCTCCTTGAGCCAAAGCCTTACCAATGGTGCTAACCCTCCTTTACACCAGGGTTTGATTCATGCCATATGCAAGTACATTTTGGCTACCATCCCACAAAGAAATGTTTTCCATAATTTGATTGAAAATCCTACTCCCAAGAGTTCTGTAAAATTGAGCTAATTAAAAGTCAACCCCACTCCCCAGTCAAAGATCTTGCTAAGGCCTCCCCTAATATTATGGAACTTTCTTGGTCAAATCTCCTTAAAATTACCCTTGGAAAATGAAGTGTTTCCCTCCTCGCTCCTATTGTAAACAAGAAGAGAAAATTGTTGATTCACGAATTAGGTGCTAACCCTAATACTATAACTATATCGAATGATAACAATAACAACCTTGAATGTGGGTCCACCACCCTGGTGGGTCAAAGATCTACTCACCTTGCTTTGGCCACGTACAAGGAGTCTGATAATAGTAAAAAATCAAAAAGTTCAAAGGAAAATAATTTGGAAGTCTTTGGATAAAAAGGAGAAGAAGGTGTCCAGTGAGGAAAATGATTCCTCCTTGGAATAATATGTGTTGGACAACTTGGGTGATGTTGGGTCTCCTGAGGAGGAGGTGTCGGGGTCAGAGGAAGTGGAAGACTCGAGTTAGGAGGAGGAAGAAGGTAATATTCTGCAGGAGAACATGTAGGATGGTGAGGAGGATAATGATGAGGTTGATGAAAAAGGAACAACTACAAATGACCTGGAGGAAATGGACATCACTGGCCTTGGTAATGAAGACTCAAAAGATAAAAATACAGATTTCAAAATAACTAGAGTTAAAAGAATTTTGGAGAAAAGGTTAGGTAGCAGAGAATTAAATGTAAAAGGATGAAGCAATGCCGCGAGGTTCTAGGAGCTTGAGAGTGCGATCTGAGAATAGGTGCGGATTATGGATATGAGAGGTAATGAAAGCGATGTGTTGCGATCTCGAGGAGCGGGGCAAAGGGCTGTGAAGAAGGAGAATAAGGATGGGGTTGATTTTTCGGGAAAGATGGTGATCAAAGATAACGCGAATATTCTAATGGGACTTCGATGGGGGCATGGTGCCTCATTAGGGATGCCCAATCCCTTGGGTCTTGTTCCTTACTTTCTATTGTTTGCTATCATGAAGTATTTTGCTTCTCTTTGTGGCATATTGGTGGAAAATGCTTTAGATGCCTAGGCTGATTTTAATTCTAGCTTTATCTACATTTATGAACTTTGGTAATATGTTGGGTACTCTTTATAGGTTATGCTATATAACCTTTGTTGATGGATGTTAATATGGACTAGTTATATCTATATGGGATTAGCGATAGGTTTATGATTTTTTATGTGGTTGGTACATGATAATGTTTTTTGGTTGGTTGGGTTTGGGAAGTGGTTCTCCTTTAGTTTTGCTTCCCCGTATTTTGTTGTTTTCTAGTGCTATTCTGGTACATTTGTGCTACTAATGTAAAGGATCAAGGCCCTTTCCACACTTAATCCAGCAAAACATTTGCCTCATCATATCTCAGCTAAATATCCTGATATTCTATCTATAAAATAATCTCTTAAGGCATTTCCTTCCGGTCCTTTCCATGTAATAGTTGTAGGATCATAATATTCTCACTATTACATGTTTTACATTCATTGAAAAGCATTTCAAAATGCAAGGAGCTCTATTTTTCTCATCACCTACCTTGGCTCATTCTTTCCTTATACACAGTGGGAGCAAGAATTTAATAGTCTTGTCCTAGTTTTGGCACTTGTTGTTGTCCCTTTGGCTAGTTGTCTACCTTTCGTATATGATGAACAAGATTGGGATGCAGACAACTTGCTATAGGTTAACTTGCATGTGCCGTACTAGTCTTGCCTTTGTTTTCTTTTTCAAGTTATGTGTGCGATTGCATATGCATAATGTGATCTCCCCGTACGATTTTGTTTGATGTACCTCTCTCTTTGTGGCATTCCTCTATTTGTATCTACATTCTTCTATATGTCGTAAACATTTTATCTTTTCGTTTGTCTTGTGTTCTCCTTTTGGGGATGATGTAAGGCATCGAGACATTTAGGTATCTTCCATGTTGACCTAAAAGATTATCCTTTATCTTTTCTTTGTCTTGTGTTTTCCTATTGGGGATGATGCAAGGTGTCGAGACATTTAGGTCTCTTCCATGTTGACCCAAAATATTATCCTTTATCTTTTCTTTATCTTGTGTTTTCCTTTTGGGGATGACGCAAGGCGTCAAGACATTTAGGTCTCTTCCATGTTGACCCAAAAGATTGTCTTTTATCTTTTCTTGGTCTTGTGTTTTCCTTTTGGGGATGATGCAAGGCGTAGAGAAATTTAAGTCTCTTCCATATTGACCCAAAATCTTTTATTTGTTTTCTCTCTCCTTGTGTCATTCTTCCTATTCCATGAGTATTTGGGGAATGATGAAATTTACGAGCTCTATAACAACATTATAGCAAAGACATACTGACGTTGAATCTATGGATTCTTTATGGGTTATTTTGGGATTTCATTTTGGGAGCAACCCCTTTTCATGATTTAGCTTCATTTGGAAACATATGACTTGGCATAGGGATTTCCAAATAAGCTCTCATGCCCTCTTTATTGTTAGCATTTAACATTTTCTACTTTAAAGTAATTTCTCATAGCATGATGTTTAGCAATTTCTTTAAAGTGGGGGCATACATTGGCATTATTCTTTTGCATTTCAATTACAACTCATGTTTCATTGAGTGGTCTTCTTACTTCATGTGAAGCATCTTTCTCTTTGTGCTGACATTGGGTGTGGTGTCCTTCAAGAGCGTGATCTCTCTTAGCATATTATATTCCTCTTAGTGGCTTGATGTGACACATTGCCTCCCCTAAGTTGTGAATCTTCTATTCTTTGATTGGTCCTCTCTTGGATACATTAGGCATGGTGTCCCCAAAGTTAAGACCTTACATGAACTAAGCAACACCCATTTGAATGTACCTTACACTATTTTGCATTTACAATAATTGTTATATGGCCACCTTTCATAACACACTTTGCTTGCTTGTGGAGCCATATTGTTTGTTCATGGGTATTGGCATATGAAGTTTTGCTTGCCTCATGGATCCTGTTGTTCAGTTGTGTGGCACCTTATCAAAGTTATTAGGAGGTATAGCTTTGGTATGGTTAGTGTATGGGAGCCAATCTTAGGCGTGAATTTTCCATAGTCACTTGCTTGTGTGTGTGAACATGTACCAACCATGTGCGTATGTGTTTCACCTCTTTGGGGCCTCACCAAGTGGATGGCTTGAGGTTTCACTAGACCCTGTGAGCATATGTTTGGGTTACATAGTGGACATCGTGTTCCACTTGTAAACGTTTTTGGACAAACAACTAAGGCTTAATCCACATCATGTTGGACAAATAATTGAGGCTTGATCCACCCTTCTTTTTCCTTTTCTTTCTTCTTTATGTCTTTGATAGTGTATGCTTGTATCTTTTCATTGCTTCATACATCATTCACATGCATCTTCTTTTATGCCTATGTTGGTTTGACATAGGATCTTGATCCTAGGGGCTTGATCATCCCCGTTGATCATTTTTGTCCTATCGTACTAGCATTGGTACACTTGGACCCCTCTTGATGCAAATTTGTCTACTTTAGTGTGAGTTTGAAACAAGTTCCCCCTCTCACTAAAGTGAGGGCTAAATGTAATGTAGAAATATGTATCCCTTTACATTTTCACACTTGTTTGGGCCCTCCTTGCTAAAATTAGGCTTCTTTATGCCTTATTTGGTCCTATTTTGCATCCACAAGCCTAATTTAATGCATTTTCTTGAGGATAATCCCGACATTTAATAAATGACAAATCATTATTCAATGTTTGAGATCATGTGTTATAGATCTAGTGATCTAGGAATCATACACCAGCTTGGGCGTATGTGTACCACCTAGGTTTTGAGACCTGATTTTAAACATTTTATTAAACAAGACACTTTTTGGAGTTTGTGTCTCGTGTTTAAGACACCGAGACTCATACACCTAAGGTGATGTATGAGTCCCGCTTAAACCAGGACCTATTTTTAAATCAAATTCTTGGTAGGATTTTATCCTCCTATATTTGATTGCAGCTTGTAGTGTTGTAATTTTGGGAAAATTGGCATAAACAAGTATAAATACAATGTTATTTCACATATTCTCTCCTAGAAATTCAAGTATTCAAGTATCCTAGCAAGTTCATGAGATCAAGAACATTCAAGAACATTCAAGAACTAATTATCAAGCATTTCAGAGCATCAATTCAACATTCAAGCATCATGTCAAAGTCTTCATACATCATGTGTGTTTTTGAGCTAATATTTGTGATGTAGGTTTTCATGATTCAAGCAAGCATTCTAGATCAAGTTTCAAGCATTCAATCAAGAGTCAAGATCCACATCCATTGGAGCCATTTCACACAAGAGTGCAACCTTTATTTCAAGGGTTTGGTTATTTGCAGCATTACAATTCTTCATTCATCATTCCTTCATTCTATTTCATTTCATTTCAAGATTTAATTACCTAAACGAGGTTTGACCAAGGCAAACCCCTATTCCCTAACACAACATTTTTCCCTCTTCATGTGTGATTGTAGATTTAGGTGATTTAGAGATTGAAGATCCTTTGAAGACAAAGTTGCAAGATTGAAGAAAGTTGTCAAAATTGTCAATAAGTTGTCATCTTCACAAAAACTCATCTACATGCCAGAATTCAGACTTCTGGACTTGAAGATTTGACAAGATGAAAGCTATAAAAGATCACTAGAGGATACAAAAGTTTTATTCAAACCCTAATCTTGGGACTAAATCACCACCTTAGGCGTATGAGTCACAATATACCCCTTTTTAATAGTTTTCTGTAGATCCTAATTTGTCAGCGGAAGATTATAGATTCAACCTAGAAACCCTAAACTGGGACAAAATCACCCAATTTGGCGTATGAGTCCCAATGCACTTCAAGAAAAACAAATTTCAGAGTTTTCAGATCTTGTTTAGACATCTCCTATCCTTTGGGTAGTTTTTTGTTACTTTATGTTTAGCAACCTAATTTCATGTTTTAAGTTTCAAGGGTTTAGTGCATTAGGGTTTGCATTTCTCCTTTGAAGCTTCATTTTAATGGTGAACCCCCTTTTTAATCACACCTAAGGAAACCTTGTAGCAACCCTTCCCTCGATTGAGTCACTTTATTGAGGGATCTTTATGGTTTCCTAATGAGCTAATAGTGAAATAGGTCCCTAAGTTCCATCTCCAGAAAGGTGGAACCCTATTTCCTGTGGTTCATTTTGGTGAACCTGATCTTTGAACCCTTTATTTTTTATTTGGAAGTACATTAAAGTCCTAGATTTAGCTTACATTAACTTTGCATTAGATCTTACATTAGTTAATTTTTATTTAGGACTCCTAAATCTTGCATTAGTGGAAAAGTGCATATAGGATGCATTTTTTCATCTTGCGTCATTAAATTTTACTGAAAATTTGTAATTGCAAATAGTCAAGTAAAAATACAAGTTAGAAACCTTAGAATAAACTTAAAATTTGTTGAATTTAGTGTGAAAACCCTAATTTGGGACTCATTCACCCATTTGGGCAATTTAGTGATGGTACAAGTCTTTGCTCTTGCTTTTTGGGAATTTTGTGTTGTATGTTTTCACTATTTGAACCTATCAAAAACCCTAACTAGGACTCATTCTCCCATCTTGGTTGGCTTCATATGTGTTTTTTCCACACTCTCCATTCGTTGGTCAAGACATAATATGTTGGCTTCACTTATACATGCTTATACATGTGTTTAGACTTATGTAATAGCATATGATAAATGGCTTTAAAATCTCGCGCTATATATGCACTTATGTATTCTTAATTAAAAAGATTTTAATATTATTGTATAATAACATATTTAGACATTAT